>JAEIIJ010017021.1:0-21707 GCA_018904815.1 Drosophila ogumai | reverse complement strand
AAAAAAAAAAAAAAAAAAAAAAAAACGACAGAGACTCAAGGGTAAAAATTGAGGATCACTGTCAGGGATTACCCAAGATCTTCCACAGCTTAGCTCTAAGGTAAACTCGCATTCGCCACGCAGAGGGGTAGCAACAACCCCTTGGCCTGGGCTCTGTGCCTACCTAAGGGTGAATGTACCCCAATAATGCGTAATTTTTTAAGGTAAAAATATCTCGAAATTGAAAGAAATTCAAATTGAACAAAGGCCAAAACATTTTTTGGGTGATTTTTTGTGCGATTTTTCGTCTTCGAGGAGGGTGAGAAAAAGGCACGAAAAATTGCGGTTCCTTTTTATATATATTGTTTTTTTTTTTGGGTGCCAGGACTCTGATTAAGTACGGGATATCTAACGGAATTTTCGCAAAATTTTCTCACAATTTTTATTGTAAAGTATTGGTGATTTATGTGCCTGTTTTTTAACCCATTTTGGGATGTACAAAATGAAGTTTTGGGTAAGAAATACGTTACTTTTTTGGGTTTCTTGAGTAGAAATAAATATTTTTAAAGAAAACATATAGATTCTAAAGCTTCTTGAGATATATATCAATTATATAATTAATTTTATTACTTAGCTTACGTACAGTTCATATTATAAGAACCATCTCTCTGCAAGTTATTATTCATTTATTTGTTTTAAAAAAAAACATTCAGTATAAAATTTTGCGAATAAATTGTCCTACAAAAATTGCGTCTTTACTTCAAACCCCAAGCAAAACCCATGCAGAAACCACCCATCAGGAGATGGCTATGAACTCCAGAATAAAGCCACTGCCCCCAACCACTTAACCTTCTCCCATTTCCCTTGTCCCAGAGTCCAAAGTAAAACTAACTATAGACCAGGACCCAAATGCTAGTCTCGTCTTATTTGCTTAACGCAAATTGGTATGTCATTTTAATGCGTTGCAATAGCAGAATGAGAAGCGACAGGGAAATGTCCGAGTTTTCACAGCCACAACCTACCCGGTTCCGGGTTAGAGCTTCTACTCCCACTCCCACTGCTGATCCTGGGCGGTGTCCTTGCCCTTGTCCCGTCTGTTTCCGTCATGCAAAGTGTGTGTGTGGTTTCCCCACAGCCACGAATTTGCGACGATGCTGCCAAGCGTTTATTTTCTTGATTAATTTCAATGCCCGAAAACTTCTATGTTGCCGGGCCCGGCACATGTGTGTGTATTTGAGTGTGTGCCTCCCCCTTTTTCTTTTTTTTTTTTTCTTCGGTCAGTGTGTGTCCTGTCTGATGCTCTGGGTTGTCCTGGCTGTCTGCTCCTGGCAAATAATCAAATTGCCTAGACACCGCCCAACGAAATAACAGACAGGGAAACTATCCAAAGTGAGGAACTGTTTATCTTTTGTCTCCCAGTGACAAGTTTAATCAGCAGCAGGAGCAGCAGCAATGCCAGGACCCAAAAGGATAACTATTGAAATTAGTTTTTGGGGGAAGAATCGAACTATTGCTATTGATTTTCCTCAATTTTGTTGTATTGCCTCTTAAATCATTTTGGCACTTTAATGAGGAATAAAGTGCAAACGAACGGAGAAGTTTATTAATTTTTATTTAAATTCATTTAAGACTCTTTCTTTTTCTAATTTACATGAACTTATAAAAATGTTAATATATACGTTGATTAATAAAATGTATAGGTAAACTGTACCCTATTATTTTCATGTATAACTTGGCTGAAATCTATTTTATTAAGTACATTTTTATATTAATTTTCATAAAAATTGCAGGGCCTAAACAATTAAATTTCTGAATTAAACAGATAAATAATAAGTTTCTGTAAATTCATTCAATATTTTTTTCTTTACCTTATTATCATAAATTATGATTCAAACTTAATATATTAGCAAGTTAATGCATGTATATTTTATTGACAGTTTTTATACTTTTAAATGCTTTGTTTTCTCAAACTAAATGAAATCGAATTATCAAAGCCAAAATCATAAATTTTGCAGTTTTAATTAAAACACTTCAGACGAAACGGGAAATGGGCCCAGGTTAGCCAAAGAAGAAAAAAAATATAAGAATTTTCCCTCATTATTTTTCCCTGAAACTTGCACAAAACTTTTCCGAAGAGCAAAAGGAAAGCAAAGGAAAGTGCAGCCGCAGTCACAGTCACAGTCATAATCATAAAATGTATGCGCCGTCACCACAAGTCCCTATCCGTGCGCTTTTCCTCACTTGGCAGGGAATACAAAAACAAAGAGGAAAAGGAAAATCCTAGGACTTGAGGGTGTGTGTGTGAGTGGGTGGGAATGTGGGTGTGGGGGGAAACCGCTCAGAATGAGAGAGCGCAACAAACAACACTTGTTGTAATTACTCGACCAAGTCTCGGTTCAATGGCTGCGCTGATGTTTATATGAATGGGTTTTGTGTTTATATAATCACACCGAAATGTGCTCGGAGCTAGATGGCAGGACGATTGCAGCAGGATTGCTGGATTCAGAAAATGCTGTGACCAATGAGTTCAAGCAGTTCAATGGATTTGGAATAAGAGATTGATTCTTGCAATTAAGATATTTTTACCAACTTTCAAAACGTTAATGCTTAATGTGTAACAAAACATTTATAATAATAAAGGATACAAACTATAAATGTAAATATTTTGCAACGAAAAAATACATATATACAATACACATGTACCCCAATATTTTCCTAGATTTATTTAAGTTTTCTGCAACTTAAATTCTACTTTTCATCAAAAATCTTTTCGAACTTGAAGATGTACCTTCACTTACCTCCTAGATTTACCCCTTAAGTCCTGACTATGCATTCCCTCCTGTACATAGAAACCAGACGACACCTTCTTCCAAATATATAATATACTACCTAATTATGAGTTACTAGCCAACAGAGAGCAAATTGCAATATGCATACTGCGCAAACAAATCGAGGGAAAATAAGATTCAGAGGAAAAATCAAAAGAAAAATCAAAGGGAAATCGGGGTAAATGCATAATATATACATATATATAGGCCACACCCATTCCTGGAGGAGAAGTCAAGTTGTGGCCTATGCTAATGCAGGAAAATGCAGGGAAAACGTGGAAAATTCAGGGGAAGGCAGCAACAATGGAGTGCAATGGAAATTCTGATCAGAATGCAGGCGACAAAGAATACGTTCCACACTCACCAACACACACACACGCGCACCCGGATATTCGACTAACGGTGCAGGGTTGATTGTGAGTGCGACTCGGCGAGTGAGAGAAGTTTGAGCGGAGTGAGTGGAGTGAGTGAGTGGAAAAACTAACTGCCACTGCAAATCATAAGCGAATGGCGGCGAGAGCGAGAGGCAGAGACCCAGTGCAAGTGTGAGTGCGGGATGGCATGCCCGGCGCACACATAACGGGTCCCACAGCGAGTGCAGCAAGGTCTCTTCGTTTCCTCGGAGTCAGTCAGTTGCATTCGGCTACTCTTCGGCTTCGGTCGCTCAACTAGCAAAAAAAAACAGTAAAGAATCATAAAGAAAACGAACTGAAGAAACGGCAGCAAAGTTGAGAAATCAAGAACGAAATCGCAGACGCTCTTTTTTCCTTGCTCCTCGTGGAATACATTTGTCAAGTGCTTGTTTTAATTTAAAATTAACATAATAAACTGAATCGAAAATGATGGTGCTCCAGCAACAACAACAGCGGTGCCTCTGGGAGGCAACCACACCGCCAAAAAACTCCACAACCCCAAACACAACCGCACCACCGGCACAACAAACGCAACAAACATCACAAAATGTGGAGATACCAAAAATAAGAGTCTGCCAGGACCTTACTGCAGCAACAACAGCCACAGCAACAGCACACACATGTGAGTTTCCTAGAGTTGACAACCAGCTTTCATTAAAAAAGGAACTTTTAATCAGGGTAGTCGAGTGTTTGGGATTTTTAATAAAAATCTTAATGAAATTGGAATTGTGGCAATGATATAGGGGAAGCACACTCTAAGAAATCAAGATATTTTGATATTCAAAGGAGTGAAATAATATAAATAATATATGTAAAATCTTAGGTAATTTTTTCTTAGGTAATTTTTCACACATATTTCTAAAGATCCTTTCCTTATTTAAAAACATTTTAATGTGGCTAAAATTTTTTATTTGGTATTTAGAAAGAATGAATAATTTAATTATTTCATTTAAATTTAAATACTTATAATTATCAAACTAATGCCTTAAGCAAGCAAATTATAAAAACAAAACCATAAGTAAACCAAAATCCTAACCAAATTAGGACGACTTTGTACCTGTTACCAAAAAACTTTTCACTTTCTGTAGCAATA
Source organism: Drosophila ogumai (assembly GCA_018904815.1). Taxonomy (NCBI): domain Eukaryota; kingdom Metazoa; phylum Arthropoda; class Insecta; order Diptera; family Drosophilidae; genus Drosophila; species Drosophila ogumai. Next base: position 17,394 of record JAEIIJ010017021.1, on the reverse strand, counting down.
AATTTCCACCAGAAAAAGGCCAGCAAAAAGAAAGGTAACCAGCCAGGCATAGACAAAGGACACAGATGATGATTACACGCCCACACATTATCCCGGGCAGAGGGTCCAGATCAGAATATATAGAACAGGCACACACAGACAATTTCCCTATCAGATGAACGATTTCATGGCGTTTTGCAATAGATTTGATGCGATGTCCTGCCGATGCTGCTGCTGGCATCGGCGGTGTCGTTTTTAGCCAGCAGCTGTCCTTGACATCCCACTGTGCGAGCGTGTGATCGTCGTTTTGCTTGTGTTTACATTTGCATCCTGGCAGAGTGTCCTTTTTACCTGTGTCCAAGACGTTGTCTCTTTTTTTCTGAGGGTATTTTGCATTTGAACAAAGGCAAGAACGAAACGTTTTTTCTCTGCATTTCCTTCTGATGCGTTTTTTTTAGGGAGAAAACGATGTCCTAAGGCGCACAGATTTTTATGCTGGCAAAAGAACAAAGAAGAAGCAACCAATTTAGCCACAAAAGGCAAATTTTCTGTAATTACATTTAAGCCGAAGGTGTGGGTATAAAAAAGAGAGAACAAATGAACATTTTCCAAGGCTAACATGCAGATCATCTCCTTGCCCAAAATCCCATAGATCCTTTGACTAATGCCACTTGTTATCCTGCCAACAAGTGAGGTGTGAGGGTCACCCCACTGCCAATGCCTAAGCTGGCCCCAATCCCATCGGGGAAAACCATTACCCGACCACAAGGACAACGCCACCCGAATGGCCAATGGGTAATCTGTATATTTATATTGTCCTGCATTGGAGACATTATGCACAAGGATTCCCCGAGTCGGAGCGTTCTCACAACAATATATTGTCGTAAAAATATGTTACTTTTTCCTGCTGCCCGTTGTCCTTCCTGCCCAGCCCCGGCAAGGATACTACTTTGCTTACGCCCCGAGGGAGCTATAAATTTAATATCTACTTTGCAAAACAAAAAACCAAATGGCACAAAAAAGAGGGACTCCGAAAAGGACGAGAAAGTGGAAGTTTCGAATGGGAAGGGAAAGAAATTGTGGATTTTTGTTCGGAATTTTGTGACAGTTTGCTGGTTTTTTTAGGGAAAATTGAAAAGATTTTGAATCAAAAAATGTTGTTTCTGTATTCTTTTATAATTTTTTATTATTTCCCAAATTATTCAATCAAAGTAAAAACTCTATATGGAATAAATCTTTGCATAAATCCCTTCAAAAATATTTACAGCGAAATGCCTATAAAAAAGTGTGAAAACTACTTAAAACATTACTATTTCATGCCTTTCCACGCGGAAATGGATCCTTAAAAGGAATTTACAACAGCGGGCACTCAACTCAGGGCGAACAGAACATTTTTGCATGTTATATTCGCCATAAGAAATTTGTGTGTTATGTCCGAATTCCTAATGGACATTTTACGATCCAGACATTAAATGAAAACACCCTGACGCAGCTCCCACTCCCTTTTTATGGATTTATTTGCCATTTGTCCATTTCTGTTTTGGACATCGAGTACGTGTCATTTGCATTTGAGTTTCGTCCGCGTCAAAAGTATTATTAAAAATTGAAAAATATTTTTTATTTTGTCATTGCAGTTATGCGGCACATGTCCAACTCACCCACACCGCCCTCGCCGCTGCGCTCGCTTTCAGGTAAATATCTTCTACTATTTAATATATGGCTAATCCTTGGGCAGCATTCAGCTGACATGTCCTTTTTTATTCCGCTGCCGACTCGTGTCGGAACGTGGCTACTTTGTGGCTAAATTGATTACTCACAGGGAGAGGCAGACAGACAGACAGTTTTTATAGTTTTCAGTATTTCTCTTCTTTTTTTTTTTTTTGCAATATGCAATCAGCCATGCATCCCTCTTTGCCGCATCCCCTATCCTATATTGGGTTTATTTCCTGGGTTCGACTTAAGTAGGAACTGAAGTCCTTGGTTCTGTTATTGGTAATGAGGCATTAGGTTGGGACGAGCGGTACCTATAATATTTATTATAGGTGCTGTTGAGGGACCAGCACGTGACCAAAGTGTGACTGAACTCGTACCAGAACCCTTCTGGGTTGGCAATAGGAAATTCAAGGAACTCAAAAGTGTCGACGGGATGAGTATATTGATAAATTATAGTACAAATACCTGTTGTTTATATTCTTTAGGAAATATTAATAATTATTGCGTATATATTTCTGTTTCACCTACCAGGATTTGTTTTCAACGTAAAGAAAATATTATCAATGAAAGAATATTGATAGTTGCATGTTTTCCAAATATTTTTAATTTTCCTAAAAACCTCATCTATTTACCTAAAATCAACCATTAATTGTATAAAGATTTTAAGCATTGTCCAGTCTAAACACATGCTCATTATTTTCCATTGTTATAAAATTGCAAACTTAAATATCCGTTCGACCATTTCCCCTGAATGCCACCCAAAAACTTATTTTGTCTGTGAAAAATCCACCCACATCCTCCCCCGAAAACAACCCCCGCCGCTGCATTTGTAAAACAGGAGATCATCCTTCTGAGACCCCTAGACATGCTCTTTTGACCTCCAACTCCAACTCCCTCTCCCTTTCGTTGACCCTAACACGACCCTCTTCTGTTTCGCAAACAAAACAGAAATAACAATTTGTCAGAATGTAAATTTCTGCTTTGGCGCATTTAAATGCGTTGGCCCGGAGCAATTACGTAAGGACCTCGACCCCCGAAGCCCTAAGCAGGACAACCCCTAACCGAGTGCAACTAATCTATGCAAAAACATGCAACGAAATCCACCCCGATTTGAATATTATAATTTATTGGCGTCGCATTAGCAGGGTTGCCCATGCCCATCCGATAGTAGTTGACAATTAAACGCGAATTTTTATTGGTTTACACAAATTAGGCGAGTCAAACGAGCCAAGGGTGCCTAGCCCTAACCCTAAACCCTCCTTATTACACCCCTCTCTATTATGCATATTCAAATGTTGTCAAAATAAAATAAAAGGGGGAGTCCCTTCTCTAAAAAAAGGGTTGCGGCTGCTAAAAAACTCAAGTGGCAAACTGTTGATGCCGCTCTCTCAACCCTGTTTAACATATCATTTGAATAGCGCCGAGGTGTGAAGGGTTACCCTTTGCCACCTTTTTTTATATATACATTTTTTTAAGTGCCACTTGTTGAGGAAATCTCCCCTCCGTTATTCAAATTGAAAGGATTTGGTTGCGTGAAGTTAATTGAGGCTCTCTTTGGCATTCGTTTTTTTGTTGAAGGGTAATTCTGTGGCGGCATTGAGTAAAGGATATTATAATCAGCGGTTTTGATTGGCTGCTTCCTGTTTTTGTATTTAGAAAAATACTTCCTTCTGGGGCGTTCCGAGGGCGTTTTGTGTGTGGCATGCAAACAAGTTGAAAATCATAGGGCTTTTAAAAAAGAACTGAATAGGTTGTTTATAATAATAATATAAAGGGTTAAGCGGGAAGCTAAGGTTAAAGGGGTTTATTATATAGGAAATAATGAGTGTTCATTAGAAGCATATAATATAATACATTATATTTTAATAATTTTTCTAGATATTTCATAAAAAAGCTTTATCAAAGAAGAATTTTAAATTCTAACAAAATCTCATATAGAAAAATATATTTCTCCCTTAAGACTACATCTATCATATAATTCTGAAAAATCTCGTTTCTGTTGTGAAAGTGATTCTGGCTTAAATTATATGTAGATAAACTGCATGCGATATGCAAGGATAATTGGATTGCCAGACTCCATAGTTCTCTTTCACCATAAATCTTTACCAATGCACTCTCTCTATATATGCCAGGCTATATCTTTCCCATAAATCGAAACGCACTTTACACTCCCTTTATCGGTGCTAGGTCCCGAAAAACCAACCCCTAAAAACTGCAAGAGGAAAAAGGAGTACAGAGAATTTTCAAATAGAGGCAACACTTCATTTGTCAGTAGAAACATTCACACATTGCCATTGTGCCAGGACCACGACGAGGAACTTGCACACAGGCATGCCTCGTCAGCAGGACAACACATCTGCTCCGGCGACAGACAAAGCGGCATCACCTGGTTTTGGGTTGAGGGAATCCGAGGATCGTGGATAGCGCACTGCAGGCGCATTCCAAGCACAAAAGGATCGCAGTAATGTGTTCTTCTAGGCTTCAACTTGCTCCACAGAGGCTTCTTGACTTTCCTCCTTGCCTCCTCTTTTTTTTTGCAAATAAAACAATGCACATCGAACCCTTCTTTAGCTGGTCCAATGGCAAGTTGCATTCAGCTGTAATCCGCGACTCGTGCATTCGAAATTGTAACGAATTTTAAATTCGAAAAATCTCGTGCCAGCGAGGGGTTGCAAAATTTGATCAAAAAGGGTGACAAATTTTTGGGAATACGCCTAACCCTTGGCTTGGTCCTGACTGGTTCCCCGATTCGCTTTCAATGGCTAATTTTATTATGGCGTACATTCAACTTTTGCTGTTCTACATAAAGGGAGTCATAAAAGCAGCTGGCCACATGCAATTTAGTTGCAAAGTTTGAAACACCCGCATCGCAGATATTTTTAAAAAATGTCCTCTAATCCTCTGAATCGAGTTTAGCATGGGGTTGAATCCGCTTAAAACTATCAATTCTAGTCTCTTTTTGGAAATCGGTTTACAGGGTTCGGTTTTTTGCCTTGCTAATGTTCTTTATTGTCAGAGATTATTTTTTACATTTTAGGAAAAGGTTGAGAAGCAGAATTATGTTTAAAATATTAATAAAAAATTTCTTAATTGATTTATTGCCTCACCCCTATTAATTTGTATAATTTTGGTGTTCTACATTTCTCCTGTCAAAAGTTTCCTTCAAATCAATCATTCTTTCTTTAGAAAAGTTATGAAATCTGAGCTCCTTTCGTTACTCGGCTGCTGCGCATTTACGAGAGACAAAGGACCTGGCTGGCCCAGCTTCCTGTTTGACTCCGATGTACTGCTCTCTGATGTACGGCTATTTTTCAATTATTATGCATGATTGGGTTTTCAACAACACAGTTTTGGGGGGAGTTCGTCGTGGGTTCAATGGGGAGTGGAGGCCACAAAAGCGAACCCTTCCGCTTGAGCGTCTATCGTAGCTAACCGCAGGACGCAGACATTGGACAGGATAGCGAAGAAAAAAGGATGGGCATTCAATTGGAAGATTGAATAAAATTTGCTTTAAAAAGGCTAAAGATAAATTGGTCTAGCAAAAAGGCGCTTAGGAATAATATGTATACTCTTTTAAATTAAGGAAAAATATAGCAAAAAGATTAAAATCTTAATTTAATTATTAAAAATATTAGTTAGATTCTGTTATATAAATTGGATGAATAATAAATGGTAACCTTTGTGAATTTAAAGTCATCATTAATAATTACTAAAGGAGTAAAAATTATATCTGAAAAAAAGGAAGAAGTATTATTACTGCTCTATAAAATATCAATTTAACACTTTAACGTTCTGAATTTTTTCTATACATTTTAATGCAAACTACCATTCAAATCCAAGTTATCCTTTCGATACCCTTCAAAATAGCTGTGGAAATATTGAAAAACTTGCACAGGCTTTTGCTTAAAATCAAATTATACGACGCGTGCGTTGACCAGAGTCCAGCTACTTGAACTTCATTGAGTTGGAAAATTGAAAAGCAAACTCGCCACCACAATCGACTTGTACTATATATGTATATAAAAATATATATCTTCTCCTTTTTTTTTTGTACAACATAAAAATGTGTCTTCTTTTTCTTTGCTTACAGACTGCGGCAAGAGCTTTGAGGAGGAGGAACTAGAGCTGGGCGAGAACTGCGGGGAGATGCCACAGAATCTAAGCAGCAAGCGCCAGGCCCGGGATCTGGATCCGGAGCTGGAGAACGAGGTGCTGGACCTGGCTCCTCCGCCAAAGAGATTAGCTGAAATCAAGCAGGAGACGGAGAGGGAGGAGGAGCTGGAGTCCAGTGTGGTGCCACCACAACCCATGAATTTTGCGCCAGAGGAAATGCATCAGGCGCTGCAGCTCCAGTTGCATAGCTACATCGAAATGGTCCGTCAACTGGCTCCGGATGCTTTTCCCAATCCGAATCTGGCCTCGCAGTTCCTGCTCCAAAACTCTCTGCAGGCACTGGCCCAGTTTCAGGCTCTGCAGCAGATAAAGCAGCAGCAGAGGGAGGATCATCCGCCCAGTTACTCCACACCGCTGGCCAAGTCACCCCTAAGAAGTCCCTCCTTGAGTCCGGTGCCCAGGCACAGCAGCAAGTCCCAGCAGCGCACGCCTCCCAACTCGATGACTGCCAATTCTCTGGGACTGAGCAGTGCCGTGATGACTCCAAATACTCCCAGCATGCAGCAGCACCAGCACCACCAGCAGAGCACTCCCAAGCCCCAGAGCGGTCTGACTGTGGCCTCCGCCATGGCCAAGCTGGAGCAGTCGCCGGAGGAGACCACGGACCTTGAGGAACTCGAGCAGTTTGCCAAGACCTTCAAGCAACGTAGGATCAAGCTGGGCTTCACCCAGGGCGATGTGGGTCTGGCCATGGGCAAACTCTATGGCAATGACTTCTCGCAGACCACCATTTCCCGCTTCGAGGCCCTTAATCTGAGCTTCAAGAACATGTGCAAGCTGAAGCCGCTGCTCCAAAAGTGGCTGGAGGACGCCGACTCCAGTGTGGCCAAGTCGGGGGGCGGAGTCTTCAACATCAACACCATGACCAGCAGCTTGACCAGCACCCCAGAGAGCATCCTGGGCCGCAGGCGCAAGAAACGCACCTCCATTGAGACCACAGTGCGCACTACTCTGGAAAAGGCCTTCCTGATGAACTGCAAACCCACCTCGGAGGAGATTAACCAGCTGTCGGAGCGCCTGCACATGGACAAGGAGGTGGTGCGAGTGTGGTTCTGCAATCGTCGCCAGAAGGAGAAGCGCATCAATCCCTCCCTCGATCTTGACAGCCCCACGGGAACTCCTCTGAGCAGTCATGCCTTTGGCTATCCACCTCAGGCCCTGAACATGTCCCACATGCAAATGGATGCCGGTTCCGGTTCCCTCTGCGGCAGCTCCATCAGTTCCGGCGAATAGGAAGATCTGGCGTGCCTCTGAAAACCTTGTACATAGTCAGCTTTTACTCCAAATTCTTCCACAACATTCCAACACACACACACACACTCCATATCAAATGTAACAATGCCATGGATGTATTTAGGAAACTAGGTGATAGCCAGTCGTATCAGAAGAGATCCATAACGAATTTATGAGTACTTATAGCTCCACATTACCTATTCGTATCTGTATGCATGTAGAAGAGTTTCTAGTTCTAACAACCCCCCAATGCCATAAATATATGTATGTATCTGTTGTGTCCTAGATCCTATAGCCACACGTCATCGATTGACCCCTAGAGCTCTATTTAATGTGTATTGATTTAGATGTGTATGTATACCGATGTTGTTGTACGATGTCCAATTGTAAATTGATCTTGAACACTTGAACTTAGACCTAAACATCCAAAAATTTCAATAAAATTATTCCGATAAAATTATTTATAAAAAAAAAAATGCTGGTGTATTTTTTGTGGAGGAAAATCTTTCAATTTTGGCTGAGAAATTGTGAAGGGGAATTTCTTAGTTTTAAATTCAGTAATGTAAGTAGAAGAATGTAAATGTTTGTTGCTCGAAAAAGCTAGGATTCTTATGGTAGCACCTTTATAAATTTAATTTGGCAAACTTTAAAATTAAAAAAAAAAAATACATTAAATAAACCCTTATTTTGCGCGTCATTTTTATATCAAAATGCCCGAGATCTTGTCCGAAGACAAGTAGTTTACTTTTTAAGAATACACATGTTTCGGTTTCCAGGAAAGAACCCTCATCTAAGGATATATAGACAAATTTATTGCGCTTTTTATCATATCAATAAAATTGATATTATCCAAAAAGAATTCGAGAAATTTTATTTAAATTATTTGTATCATTTTCTTATTAATTTCTATCTCATATTAAATCGAAATCTGTTAAAAAGCTTTTATGAAAATATTTTTTAGAGCTGGATATATTTTTAGCAATAAACAAATATTTTTTAGCTATTCAAATATTTTATATATTAAATTTTCTGTCCCATAATTCCAGAATTTCTAAAAGGATTGAGCTTATTATTCAATTAGCCACCGTTTTTGGTTCAACGCCTGCCGACGTGTGCCACTCGAATCTCATTAGGCGAAGCCTAAATAAATATTTAACGAGATATTTAGTTAACTGATTTCCTTGGCCCGCTCCAAAAGCGTCCGCCAGCCACGCGACAAAGGCAAACACGACCATTTTTTAATAAACTTCCTGGCAAACGCGGGCCAAGAGCCAGCCAGGATACGAAGGGGGACCCACACCAGCACAACCCTTTTATTTTATTTTATTTTATTTTATTTTTTCCCCCGATGTCGAGTGTGGATTTGTTGGATAAGAAATCACTTCATCTTTTGGGCCCCGGCGACAGTCAATATGGCAATGGCAGGGCGGCTGAAACCCTTATTTGTATATCGAGGCAAGCGTGTAAATCCTTTTTCAGCCATCCCAACCCCAACCCCTGAAGTTTGCCGAGCTCTGATTCGCTCACGGCTCCGAGCTGAGATCTCTCTAAAAAAAAAACGAGTTGGGCAAAAGGGTTTATGCCATCAATTCACACATAGTTATGTCATATGGTGCCCGCTTCGGTGGTTGATTTCGGTCTTGTTCTTGTGTCCCAGTTCCTGTTGTTTGCTGTTTTCCGTTCTCCCGTGTCCCTGTGATGAGGGCAGGCCCTGGCAGAAGAAGGAGTACGTATCCTTTGAAATCGCTTAAGCGAGTCAAGTCCTTGATGGAGATATCTTAATGGAAGTGTGCCAATAAATTAGGTAAATGATGGTCCAAGGGAATAGACCATATGGAGAGGATTTATTTGTAAATGAAACGAAATAGTGAAAAGATTAAATCATTAAAAAAAAGGCAGAGGGAAACTAATAATAAATTTATACTTTTTTTTTTTTTTGTTAATTTCCAGTCAATTTTTAAATTATTAATATTAAATAAAAAACCCAACAATGCCCTAAAGGCACTCCAAAAGTACTTTCCTTTAACCATATTCGATTAAAACTTGAGGTTTTGCCTTCCAGGCATCTGTCCGGAGCAGCGAATAAATTTTTAATCTGGGCAGAAGTGAAATCTCGACCAAAATACTTACCCTATTTAATTTGCAGATCCACACACACACCCTCGCACACACCAGCTCACATCAAACGGTGGCCAGAGCAAGGCCCAATCTCGGCCAGCACTCACACATAATTGGCGAGCACTCGAATCCTAACTCAGGACTCTTTGAATGTTATCAGTCCCAAGCAGACGACGACGTCTGTCCAGTTCAAATAACCAAGAAGAGGAAAAAAAACTGAGAGTCCTGAATGAAAACGGACACAAAATGGCTTTGAGCAATTTTGCTTTTCAATGGAGGAAATCGGGGGATACATCGATTGCATTGGTCATATTCAAAGTGCTGGTCCAAAATGGTCTGATAAGCCCCGTAGGCCATTCAGGGAAAATTCAGGGGGAGATTGCCTGCCCGAGATTTCATTCATTCAGCAGGTTTCCGTTTGATAGATTTCCCTTGGACGGGACAAGCAAACATTTGCTGCATTTGCAAATTGAATTTTCTCTGCCAGAGAAAACGTTTCATTTTTCCATTCGCCAGTCCGCTTCATTTATAACAATTTAATGAAATTTTCGAATGCGTTTTCATAATATTGTCGTGGCCCCGACATCATTAATCACCCGCCACTTGGCAGGACTAACGAAAATTAAGTTTCCTTTATGCTTCTGCTTCGTATTTTTCCTTCAAATAGTGTTTTTTTCCTAAAGAAGCATAAACTAGGGTATTTTCATTGTGAAATAAACTAGTATATTAAAGTTATTGTAAATTAGCTCTCAAGGAATTTAGTTTAATAAAATCAGAATTATGTTAAATATATTTAAATAATCTTCAAGACCACCTACAAGATTGAAATATATTATTTCTTTTTCCCTGAAATGCTTAATCTAAAACTCAATTATAATTTATATATTCCCCTTTGTTCTTCGAGGATGCAAGATAGCAGACTCTGGTAATTTCGGTGCCCAATAAAAAGTGCTCGCAAATTATATGGCCAACATATGTTAAATTTCTGCGTGACTGGCTGACAATTTGATGCTTTGAATTTCAATTCGTTTAGCGAGTAAAAGGAACAAGGACACCGCTCCGTCGATGAGGGGCGGGAACACACCCCTTTTTTCACCCGACTGGAGAACATAAGACTTGTGCAAACATTTGGCCAAAAAAAAAAACAGCGTCGCGGCATGGGAAAACACAATTGAATTACAATGAAAATATGAAATGAGCAAAAAAGTAGATGAAGAAAATCGCATACAAAAATTAAGCAAACAGCCGAAACAAAGGAATAAAACCCCGAAATGAAAAGTTTCAAAAGTGTGGGCCACTCCGGCTCCGGCAAATAGCTGGGGAAAAAAAGCGCAAATTCAATATTTGCACAAGAAACAAATGGGAACGAGGACGAAGTCCAGAACAGAGAGAACGACAATGCCCCAAGACAGGCGAGTAAACAACAGCTAAAAAGTAGCAAGAAAATAGAATAAATAACCAGGAAAATGAAGCAGCATAAATCGAAGTTAGCAATACCCATCAGTTATGCCAAAATTGCTAAAATAATTTAATTTTATTTATAAATAAAGTTAAACAGAACTCTGTATGCGCATTAAGTCCTTTAAGTAATGGTGTCTAAAAGTATGCAATGAAAATTTTTAACCCAAATTTTGCGTATACGTATTGTAGACACATTTTTAAAATATTTTAGTTTATTTTTTACATTTAAAAACTCTATCTAACCCTTCAATTCCTGGGTAAATTTATAAAATCCTTTGCAGGAGCATAAAATTGTGGCAAACACGAAAAACGGGTGCAAATAAAATAGAAAACCTCTGGGAGTTTACATTTTCCACCCTCAGAAAATCAAAATGGAAAACCGAACAAGTTCATCGTTCAATGGCCGCCTGAGAAAAAGGACTTTAAAATGGAAGATTTGCATCCGAACCCCCATTAAAAACCTCCCCTGCTAGCCAGTCAGCCAATTAGTAGAATAGCTTTTTTTTATCCAAGGCTCAAAAATCAAAGCCAATCAAGGGCGTGATTCGAAATCAACACCATCTTGGCAGATGGGGTGAACGGGGGTGGTGGTGTTGATGGCAGATGATAGTGGGGCTGAAAAACTTGATCCCTTTGACATGTTTACACACTTAATTAACTTACACGCGCCGAAAGTTTCCGGACACGAGAGATAGTCTCGAATCTCGGACCCATTCTCCATCTAATCACACCCAAGTGTAAACGAAACCCGAAAATGGGGCTAAGAAAACAAAAGGATAAAGACCCTTGCCGCCTCCCTTTCCTTCTCTTCTTTTTTTTTTTTTTTGACAATTTGAAACCAGTTCAAGTGGTTTAATCATTTAACGCACATCATAAAAATCGCATCAAGTGATTTTTATTTACACGCCCAGGACAAAAAGGAATCCCCAAAAAACACAAGCAAACGGCGGGGTGGATTATTTTGGGGCGTTGGTGTGAAAAGGGTGCGAAACCCTTTGAAACCTTAGGTTTGGAAGCCCAAAACTGTGTGAAAATGAGTTCGCACATTAGATAAGGTCAGCTGATAATCACTTGAGTACGGGGAAAGTTAGTTAAAGGCATTTCATTGTGTGTTTAATACTAGAAGCTCGTTGATAGAGTAAAACCCAAAACCCTATAATAACAAGATGCATAATACACATACCTTTGAATTGCCATATTCAAACAATTTTCTCTGTCCTAAAATGTTATAACGTACAAAATCGAATAATCTTTAAATATGCCTAACAAAATCACTCAAAACTCAACCACATTTCCTTTTTAATTAACAAAACAATTCCTTTCCGTGTTAGCGAAGTATTTAATATTTTAGCTTTTGTTTTTTTTTAAATACATAGGTTTTAAGCTGGTAAGGCGTAGTGTATATAATGTGAATTTTATTCAAAACTTCATGCGCAGCCGCATTATGGGTATAAGATGTGGGGGATTAGATGAAAATGCTTGAAGATTGATCTTGAACAAAGACAGAGACAACTTAGGGAGACCTCGCTCAATTCCTAACAGAAGGTGTTGATCTGAAATATAAATAATAAATTAATAAGCAAAACAGTAACAAATTAAGTACTATTCCACTTACAATATCATCAATCTTCAGGATCGAGCGAATCGTTTCTGTGGCCAGGGTGATGGCCGAAATACTGACCAGCAGCGGCTGCACCACATTCTCGGCATAGATGTCTGTGATGGCGCCCTTGCGCACATTGATGCCGGCATTCTTCTCGCCCTGGGCGTGACGGTTGCGCAGCTCCGTGACCGTGGCAATTGGATTCAAGCCGGCATTCTCGGCCAGCGTCGAGGGAATGACCTCCAGGGCATCGGCAAATGCACGGAAACAGTAGGCATCCACACCCTCCACTGTTTGAGCAGCAGCGGCCAGCTGCAGCGACATCTCAATCTCCGGCGCACCGCCGCCCACAATCTGGGCACGATTCTTCACCAGACAACGCACCACACAGAGAGCGTCGTGCAGCGACCGGGCAGCTTCCTCCAGAACCAGCTTGTTGGATCCACGGCAGATGATGGAAACGGTGCGTCCCGGGTTCTGGATGCCGGTGATCTTCACAAACTTGTTGGTGCCACTGGCCACCTCCTCGACCAGTTCGGCGCTGGACAGGTTCTCGGCTGTGAAGTGATCCAGCGAGGCAATGGGGCGGCAATGCAGGGTCTTGCACACAAACTCGATATCCTCTCGCTCCACATCCTTGACCACCAGACACTTGATCTTGTCCAGGAAGTGCTGAGCCAGATCCGAAACAGCATCACTGAGGGAATAATGCTGATGATTAGAATTAGACGAGGCAGAAAGAACTGTTAAACCTACCGCAGGATGGACTTCTGAACTAGCAGGACATTGCAGCCAGCCTTCTTGATCTGCTTGACAATGTTGAGGATATAGGAACGCTCCTCCTTCAGCACACGATCCATGGCAGCGTAGTCCGACACAATCACACTGTGATCCATCTGCAAAAATTAGCTTTTGAGTCAAGTTCTCTAGTCAGAGCTCCTCAAAGTACTCACATCGGTCTTGGGCGCCGAGATGCAGAACTGGATAAGACCAATCTTGGCCTTCTCAATGCGCTTGGGGGCATTGGTGCCTGCCGAGCGGCTGGTGAAGACCAGACCATCGATCAGCTCGGTGTCCTCGACGGTGCCACCCAGGCTGGAGATAACCTTGATGTTCTTAAGATCCACGGAGACCTCTTTGCCGGGCTCGGTGACCTTCAGCACGGCATCAACAGCGATGGGAGCTAGCAGGCTGCTCTGCTGCGACACCACCTTGGAGTTCAGAGATGTGGAGGCGCTTTTGATCAGCGTCTCGCGGTCCGTCAACTCGATGGGCGTGGACATCTGTGTGAGGATCTGCACAGCCTTGTCGGAGCAGCGCTGGAAGGAGTCCGAGATAGCGGTGGGGTGCAGGCCCTTCTGCAACAGCTTCTCGCAGGCCTCCAGCAGGGCGCCGGCAATGACCACAACGGAGGTGGTGCCATCGCCAGCTGCCACATCCTGGGCGCGGGACAGCTCAACCAGCATCTTGGCGGCCGGATGCAAAACGTTCATCTGCTTCAGAATGGTGGCACCATCGTTGGTGATGGACACCTCGCCGTTGCCCGCCTGGATCATCTTGTCCATGCCGCGGGGTCCCAAGCTGGTTCGGATGGCATCGGAGACAGCTGCAAAGGAAGAGAATTTATTATAAATATTTCTTTAATTGTATTAAGAGCTAAATTATATTTATTTTTTAAAAACATATGACTAATTAACCCATAACCAAGCAGATGGGCTTGTCTATACAAACACAGCTGTTTAGGGATATTTATGCATTACAGGAAACTTAATAATTGTATTGATTTTAAATTCTCTACCTAAAAATCATAAACCTTCCTTAAAGGGTACTTAAAAGCCATAACATTTTCCCCTCGCAGTCATCACATGAGTAATCCACACGCGTTCTTCTTCTTCCTCTTCAAGAAGGTTCCAGACACAGCCGGCATCCAACTGCGATTTGCGTTTGCCATTTGGGCAGCTATTTTGGCATAACATTGCACCAAAATCCTTTCAACACCCTCACATAATCACAAATAACCATTAAACACACACTTCTTATGGTTTCTTTACTTAATTTAAGTTATTTTTACACATTTCTTACCCTTTGCCGCCTGGATGTTGGACATACGCACATCGGTGGGTTTGGACTTGTCTTTGAAGGCCTTTGCCTGGGGCTTGATGCCAACCGATTTAGCCTTGGGCGCCATTGGAACGTTAGTTATACGATTTTCGGCAAAGTACAATTATTCCGAATTAAATTAACGCCGATTAACACAGATTAAAAAACTCCTACAATTTAAGTTTTTCGGCTGGCTGTCAGTGTGACCGTAGTAAGGAAGTAAAAATAAACCGGCTCTATTGATACCGCAAAAATACTATAAGCTGTAATACACCAAAATACTAGTTTTGTGTGACCGCAGTGGAGAAGTGACTCGACTCCTTTATTTATTTTTTGTTTATTAAATTTAAGCCGGAAAACATGCCGCACGGACACTCGCACGACCATGGCGGCTGCGGCCACGAGGCCACAGACATTGATCATGCCCTGGAAATGGGCATTGAATACAGTCTATATACGAAAATCGACATAGAGAACACGGAGTGCCTGAACGAGGAGACGGATGGCCAAGGCAAGGGTGTCTTCAAGCCGTACGAGAAGCGCCTGGATCTCACCAAATTTGTGCAGAGCGACGCCGACGAGGAGCTGCTCTTCAATATACCCTTCACCGGCAACGTCAAGCTCAAGGGAATCATCATAAGCGGCGCCAACGATGATTCCCATCCAAATAGGGTTAAAATGTAATAAATCTAACCTTTTTAAGGCACAAAAGTTAAATTTTATTGTTTATTACAGCTTTAAGAACCGCCCCAAGATGACCTTCGACGATGCCAAAGCCAAGCCGGATCAGGAATTCGAGCTAACCCGCGATTGCCGTGGAGAAATCGAGTACTCACCGAAGGTGGTCACCTTCTCCTCCGTTCACCATCTATCCTTGTACTTTCCCAGCAATTTCGGCGACGACAACACACGCATTTACTACATAGGTGAGTTTTCATGGCATTCTAGTGCATATATCACATACCTTATCCCAATGCCAGGTCTTCGGGGCGAGTTTACTGAGGCCCATTACCATGGCGTCACCATCTGCAACTACGAGTCTCGTGCCAATGCCGCCGATCACAAGGAAAAGGCTTTCGATGGCGTTGGCAGACCCATCCAATAGGTCACAACCAAAAGTCTCTCCCTAAGCTAGTTGAAAAAAGCAATTTAATTGAGTATTTGTGATCATTTAAGGCATTCAATGAATGAATTTTTCAATTCCCTAACATCTAATTGAGTATTTTATATTGCACTAGTTAAGTTGAGTAAGAAATCATTTAAGAATGTTGAGTTGGTGGCACCACATCGGGTCCAATCTTCATGCCTATATTGGGCACCTTGTCCGAATGGATTTCGGCTGTTACCTCGGTGAAGAGCTTGTCCCACTGCCAGAGATCGTCCTTCTCATTGAGACTCTCCTGGGGAACCAGACAGTCGGTTAATATGGAGAGATCGAAGCCATCTACAGCAGAAAAGGCGTATTGTGACAGCAAATCGGAGTTTGCCTCCTTTAAAACAGCAGAACGAGTAGTGCCGATGCTGGGAACAGAAGGATGTTGAATGTTGGGTTAAAGGGTATTGAATATTCTAATTACGTGGTCGGTTCTACAATCTCATTGAGCATTATTTCATCTTTGATGTCATCCATATCAGGTATGACGGGTATGTCATCTGTTGGTATTGAATTTGTGGCCGATTTGGTTTGCCTAAAACGCTCGCTAGAAGTGGAGAATAAAATGTATTATAAGAATTAATTGTGGCGAGAAAAATACGTGGCAATCCGCAACTTACTCATCAAAGGAGTTCTTCTTGGACCTTAAAAGAAAGAAAAGAAGGCTCAGCTAAGGACTTACAGAGCAGCTAATCATACCCACTTCAATCCCTTGAGGCCAGAGTCCGCCCATCCCCCCGAAATGCGTCGAATGGGTGGACGATGTGACTCGAACTCATTGTTGTAAGATGACGAAGTGCCCGCATCCGATGTTGAGGGTGGCGTTCCGCCCTGGGCCTGCACATTCAGTGTAATATCGATGGAAATGTCCTTGGAGCCCGCGGCTGCTGTTTGCAGTGACTCCTCCTTCAAGACATCGCGACTCTTGGAGCGACGCCCCTTCCTGGCCGTCGTCTGGGGAGTGCAAGTTGACCAGATTAATACTTACACTCAATTAATAGGAGTTTTTCACCTTTCTTATTGTCATCTTGAGTTCTTCGGCCCAGTCCATCATCTTTTGTTTATGTTTTTGCTCAGCGTTTCCTAGGCAACAAGTGGTCATGGTTACGCCGTGGGAATACCACCGATACCGATGAAGTTGTGCGATAGCTATCGATAGCGGATATCCTATCCTGTATCCGATGACAGTTTGGAGAAGAGAAGGAAAAAATATAAACAATAAATACGTTTATTTTTTCAAGACCCGAAAATGCTAACGGACACCGAAGATGACTTCTTTTTTGAGGAGGACAAGATGTGAGTATACTGTGGGATCCTGCCAAGAAAGGAAAACTCGCTGCATAGCTTTGTTTCTTGGGCACGAGACAATCTGTTGCGAAAGTGTCTGTTAAAAATCAATAATCGCAACGCAAACTCAAACATATTGTTGGACTCAGGCCAGTGCCGCTGCTCATCCAGTTGGATGGCGCTAGTGCCGAGGATGCACGGCGGCACAAGGATCTCCCCGCGGAGCCGGAGAAGCCGGAAGTGTCCTCCGCCATCAGCGAGGCCACCGTTATGCTCTGCTCTCCGGCGGGCTTTGGGTCGGACAGGTTTGGCAGCGAATCCGCCAATAGGCAGAAATATGAGTTAGACCGTTTGTAAGTCAAGTCCGCCGATTGACTCAGATTCGTTTTGACAATATATTCACTCTGTGGTCGCTCAAAAGCTAGAAAAGATATATTATTATTATACATTTAAATTTGTATCACTATATTTTTTAAGATTAAATTTAGGAAAAACTATAATCAGTTAAAAATTTAATATTTTGGCCTTAAAAAATGTATTTTTATTTATTTCTATACGTCCCTAAAAAGTAACT
>JAEIIJ010017017.1:0-63372 GCA_018904815.1 Drosophila ogumai | reverse complement strand
TAGGCGTTAACAAATATTAGCGGATCTCATTCCTAACTTATAATTTCTGAGACTGAAGCGAATTTTTGGTTGAGAACTCAAAAGAAATCTTACAAAACCTGTCCTAAGATAGTAATAGTTGTAGACCTAATTAGCTGAATTTAAAATAAATAATTTATTTTATTTTTTAAACAAACATATGCTCGACTTTTTATTGGGGATATATGACTCACATATTAAACAATTTATTTAATTTTAAAACGTTCTTTAAAAATATATTAAAGACTAAGTAAATAAGTATGATATATAAATATACCTTTACATTTTGAAGATCATGTGGATTACATTTAAATTTAATTTTTTAACGAGCCTGGGGAAGTTAAAAATTATACTTTATTCGGAAATCAAAATTAAATTTAATTGATATTTGCATTTAACGGTAGCTGAACTGAACTGCCCCTGTTGTTCGCTAGAAACCGAGTTGGCAGTCCATCAGCTGTTCGCCGAGAGAGGATGCAGAGGAAAGCAGAACGAAACCGCCTACAAATATTGTTATTTTGATAAGATTAAACGGACAGAAGATTATGGAGCCGCCTTACGCACCGCTGAGCGAGTCCTGCGCCAAGGCGCTTGGGGACAAGGTCTACGAGAAGCGTAAGCTGGCCTCGCAGGAGATCGAAAAGTGAGTAGCCGCCTGGCAACTGCCACCAGCGATTTGTCATTCCAATTGGGAATTCTACTCACCGCCAGAATGGTCACTGAATTCAACAACAAAAACAACTCGGCCCAGATCCGGAAGTTAATCGAGGTTTTGGCCACGGACTATGCCACCTCGCGGGATGCCAACCGGCGGAAGGGGGCACTTATCGGACTCGCGGCCACTGGCTTAGGGCTGGGAAAGGTAATGTCATTAGTCATAGGCATAGGTCGCGGTATCTAAGTAGATAAACACGTGATTTCACCCTCTCCAGGACTCGGACAAGTATGTGAATGGACTGGTGACGCCCATCCTGACCTGCCTCTCCGACCCAGAAAAGGGTGTGCGCTACTTTGCCTGCGAGTCGCTGTACAACGTGGTCAAGGTGGCACGGTCCGCCATAATTCCATTTTTTCCGGAACTGTTTGCGGCAATATCCCGCCTCGTCACCGACTCGGATCAGTTGGTGAAGGATGGCAGCGAGCTGCTGGATCGCCTGCTGAAGGTAAACTTGCTGTCACAATGAATTGCCTTTAATTTATTCGAATTATTCTGCAGGACATTGTCACGGAATCGTCACAGACCTTTAACCTGGAGGCCTTTATCCCTCTGCTGCGGGAACACATCTACGTAAAGGATGCTTTCGCCCGGCAATATGTGATCTCATGGATATCCATCCTGAATGCCGTGCCCGACATCAACATGGTCAACTATCTGACCGAGATTCTGGACGGTCTGTTCGTCATGCTCGAGGACAACACGCTGGAGATTCAGCGCATGTGCGAGACGACGATAAGTCAGTTCCTGAAGTCCATTCGGAACGACTCGTCCTCCGTGCGGATGGAGGATACCATCAACACGCTGATCACCCACGCCCAGTCGCCCAATGAGCTGATCAAGTCTATTGCCATCTCCTGGATCCGGGAGTTTGTTCAGATATTTGGCACTAATGTGTTGCCCTACGCCAGCGGGATATTTACGGCGATCTTGCCCTGCCTCGAGTACAACGTGGAGTCCAAGCGCAGTAAGTGGCGTGCTGATCATGCCACAACTCCTCTCATTTCTGTGTGTTTTCTGTTCAGGCATCAAAGAGTGTGCTGTTGCCGTGAACAATTCGATGATGTTGCTGGTGTCCAGCAAGGAGCTGAAGACGCAGACTGTGTCCAAGATAGACTTGCGTTCGATCATGGACGTTCTATCGCAATATCTCACGCACAACTCCATGCACACGAAGATCGCTGTGCTCAAGTGGATCCATCATCTGTTTACCAACTTCCCCAACGAGATGTCGGTGCACGCCACCAACTTGAATAATAATTTAATGTCGACGCTGGCCGATAACTCAGACGAGGTTGTGCTGCAAAGTCTGTCTGTTCTGGCGGAAATTGTAAATTCACAGGACACCAGAGGTATGTATTGTCTTTCCTTCCACAGAATCGTTCGTTGATTGAGGCTTGTCCCTTGCAGAATTGAATGACTTCAAGAAGACACACTATCGCAAGTTTCTGTTGAGTTTGCTGAACCTGTTCAGCGAAGAAAAACTCATTTTGGAGAATCGAGCCAGTCTCATCATTAGGTAACTTTCATACATTAAACTCTTAATTAATAAACTAAAAATATTTACTGAGTAGAAAACTCTGCGTGCTGCTGAATGCCGAGTATATTTACCGGACATTCGCCGAGATCATAGCCGAGGAGGTGCCCAACTTGAAGTTCGCATCCACGGTTGTGCGTCTGCTGAACATTATTCTTCTCACCTCCACGGAGCTCTTCGAATTGCGGACCAGCCTGCGCAATATTTCCAACGAAAAGTCGGCGGATCTCTTTAAATGCCTGTACCAGAGTTGGGCCCACTGTCCCGTGTCAACGCTCTCCTTGTGTCTGCTGGCCCAGAGCTACCAGCACGTCTCCCATTTGGTCACCTTATTGTGAGTCCTTCAGGGCAAAGATTAAGTAATTCATTTTAAAGAGTATTCCTCTTTTAGCGCCGATGTTGAGATAACCATGGAGTTGCTTACCGAATTGGACAAACTGGTCCAGCTGATAGAGTCTCCGATCTTTGCCCCTCTGCGTCTCACCCTGGTCTCCAAGGCGAACAACTGTGCGGACGCTCAGTACTTGGCGCACGCCCTGTTTGGCATCCTTATGTTGCTGCCGCAGACCGAAGCCTTTGATACCCTTCGCAACCGCCTGCAGTGCGTGCCGAACTACTGGGGCCACGAGCCTATGTAAGAAATCCCCCTCTCCCCACTAATATCAATTGCGTGTCTGATGGACTTTTACTTGTTACCCCGCAGAGATGAGCGAAATTCACTGGAGTACAAGAGCGGCATCGACTTCGAGGCCCTGGAGCAGCACTTCATCAAGCTGCAAAAGGCGCACCGCGAACAGCGAATCGTACACAGGAAGCGCAGTGTAATTACTCCAGAAAGTAATTAAAAGTCCAAAGCATACCTTATTTATATATATGTAGCCTGTGATTAAGCGTACAGTAACTTAATATAGCATTTGTGTGAATCTTATACACCTAAAAGCGTGAGTTCCCCCTGGAAAACAAGACAATCGTATTAGTTACCTTTGACTTTTATTTAAACCTCCGAATGCCCGTGGGCAGCGAAGTGCAATGATGTTGGTACATCTGCAGCAGGAAAATGGTATCGTCCAGGGTAAGTTCAGCCTTCGACAACGTCTTTATCCTGTTTTTCACCTTGTTCAGGATCTCGACCTCGGGCGGCGTAAAAGTCTCGACAATCTGAAGGGATTAGTGTCGATGGGAGAGAAATTTTAACTGGTAAACAATACCCACCTCAGCGATATACTCCTCGGAATCCCCACGCTCCTTCATGGTCTCCACTATGCTGTCTAGCCTCTGGGACTTCTCAATGAGACCCTTGTGCTCGTTCTTTTCAAAGTTGGATCGTTCGATGGTGTTGTAGAGTGACTTGTAGCTAGCATCCAGAAGCATTCTTACCGTCTACAACGAAAGGATTACTAAGTCAATTAATTTTCTTTTTAACGATTTACTTACATCCTTCTCTTTGACCTGAAAGAGATAGAAGGCTTTGGCGGGGCCATTGCTGCCACCGCCAGGCTTTTTAATGATCTTGACGTGTATGAACTGCTCCTGGAACAAGTTGTAGGCCAACGACTTGGCCTCTTTGGAGGGTATCATGGCCTCCTTTTGCAGATCCTCCTGCTCGATGTATTTCTTGCAGCGGATTACACGAAAGATGCGGGCAGCCTTGGAGCCAAAACGTTCCGTAATGACGGATTCCACGCAGGCAAAGGCAAGCGACTCGAAGGCATGTTCCATGTCCACCACATATAGCCCGCCGCCCATGTCTCCAACTCGCCTGAAGAAGCCCAGTGAATCGTCAGCTGAAATTGCAAAAAAGTTGGTTAATTAAAATATTCAAATAGTTAAAACTTAGATTGTAATTACTTAGCAAACTTATGTACTGATCCAAGTACTTCATTAGGTCCAGATTATTCGACTTTTTCTCTATGGCCTGCTTAATTTCCACGAACGTTATTTGGTTGGATAGTTTCTGCAACGAATCAGGTTGACTAATATAATTTATAATAATGTAATAATGGCTACCTACCCGCTGCCATGGATCTGTGGTATTGTACATAATTTTCAGCATGAACCGAAAGCACTCGGCCGCATTCTCGCCCATTTTTCGCTCGATAGCGTCCACCATGATGGCGTCACGGAAGTCCTGATGGAAGCGATCATAGTTGAGGTTCCACACCATGGCACTGTCCTTGGCTTCTGCCAGGGTGGCATCACCTTTGCGAATCTTGGCCAGCAGCTGAAGATCGATGTTGGGATGCCGGAAAAAGTCGCACTCGTTGCTCTCGAACTTCGGCACTACCTCATCCTGGTCTTCGGAGACTAGCAGCTCGGGCCTCTTAATGATATAGTGATCTGTAATCATTGTGAGGAAGGTGTTCCTATAGGATTCTGGACTCTCGGCCTTATTTTCGCCTTCGGCCAGACACTTGATCAGTATGCCAGTGGCCGTATCCGATCCGGAATTGATAAGCTCCTCGGCAATGGAGGCACCCACATTTCCATACTTTGTCTGCACCAGGTGAACGTAACTGAAATAAGAAATTGAATTGAAATAAAGCCTTAAGGCTTAATGCAAACTTACCGCGGATACCGAAGCAGGGAGATGATATCCTCGCGCCGAAGCGCATACTCTGCTAGGGAGGGATTCAGCTTGGAGGCCTCGAAGTCCACAAGTCGGAACTTGACGAGCACGGCCAGCGCCAGTCCCACTTCCTTGCGAGATAGCTTGGTGGCGCTGACCAGTTGGCCCAGCGTTCGTGTATTGGCCAGGAAGAGACAGTCGGCCACCGATTGCACCACCTGGCCGAAACACTGCTCCAGGATGGCGGAGCACAGATGCGAATAGTCCGCCGACATGGTAGCTGCAGCAGTTCTGTCACTTAAATGTTAACCTGTGCCGTTTACCTGCAGAAAATGCGGCTAAAAACAAATGCACAAAACAAAACAAAACCGCGTTGTTAAAACAGATGTTAATCGATTGCCGATTACAATATTCGATTAAATCGTAATTTCAAATTGGGGAACTTGAAATTTTAATCTTTATACTGGAATTTGTCAGGGTTTAAAAACAAATATTTAAGCCATTTTTAAGTTAAATTTAGGCAAGTTTTCAATAATTCTGTTTCTTATCAATGTGACGCTTCATGAGTGGTGTTTTTGCGCTGCGACGCTCTGTTCACACTGTGCACAATAAGTTTACACAGGTAGAAGTGTTCCCGTTTGCCGTATCTGAATAAACTTAATCTTTGGGGTCTTACCAATGGCCACATGTTGCTCCCAGTTGCGAACGACTTCGAAATTCTGGGGTGAAGCCCGCGGCCACTATCAGCAGTACGCGCGGCCCTTCATTATAAATCCGTTTTCCCTTCGCATTTTCCCATCTTCCGACTCCGACCAATACTAAGACCTTTCAGGTTAGAATTGCGTCAGATAAAGGTGACAGCGATCTATTTTTACAATCCCATTTGCATTTGCATTCGCAGACTAGTTTTACCTTACCATGTCGGACGTGGACTCGGACGGCGAGGCGCCCAACGAGGGTGGCACCAGTGCAAGCGCCCTCGATGAGTTCCGGGAGAGCTGGCAGCGGGAGCTTGCCCATGGACACAGGCCAGGCTCGGCAATGACGCAGAATTCCAATGCCAGCGAGGCGGAGCAGCTGCAGGCCAAAGCGGAGAGCCTCTTTCGCACTGCCGTCCAGTTGGAGCAGCGCGGCAAAGTCTACGACGCAATTCCCTTCTACCGCAAGGCCACACAGATCGTGCCCGACATCGAGTTCAAGTTCTACGAGCAGCAGAAGCTGAGCCACGAGCTTGTCAGCAACAAGAAGTTCCACAATCTAGCCGGCGACTTTGCCAAGCAGCTGGACCTGGGCCAGCCGAATGCCACGGAAGGCGGGGCAGAGCAGGAGTTGGACAATCTGTTCGATAAGTTCCATCACGACTTGCGCCAGGACAGCATCTATAGCGGCAAAATGATCGCGTCCAGCCGTGATGCCAGCGTCTTGTCCACAGGATTGCACTTTTCGGATCTGCCGCCCGAGATTGTGATGCGCATCCTGCGCTGGGTAGTGTCCGCACAGCTAGACATGCGCTCCTTGGAGCAGTGCGCCGCCGTCTGCAAGGGATTCTATGTGTACGCCCGGGACGAGGAACTGTGGAGGCTGGCTTGCGTCAAGTAAGGACTCCCCAGATAACAGATAGCTTGGAGATCTTCATCTGAATTATTTTTCAGAGTATGGGGTCACAATGTTGGAACCTTGGATGCCCAGGACTCTGGCAGTAGCCATGTCTATTACTCCTGGCGCGACATGTTCATCCGGCGGGAGCGAGTGCACTTCAACGGCTGCTACATCAGCAAGACAACGTACCTGCGAATGGGCGAGAATAGCTTCCAGGATCAGTTCTATCGGCCTGTGCAGCTGGTGGAGTACTATCGCTACATTCGCTTTATGCCCGACGGCAAGGTCCTGATGATGACGAGCGCCGACGAGCCGGCGCAGGGCGTCAACAAGATGAAGCAGCTGCATAACGTGCAGCGTTCTGATGTGCTACGGGGTCGCTATCGGCTCTATGGCGACACGGTCACCCTGGTGCTACAAAAATCACAAGCCCGTGGAACGGGTCACATGCGGCAGAGACGAGGCAGCATCATGCCACTGGAGGAGGACTCCACGCAATTCCTGATCGAGCTGCGCATTGCCAACTCACCGAAGCGCCGCCGCTGTGCCCAATTGGTGTGGTCACACTACACGCTCGTCCAGAAGCGGAACAAGGTGGACACCAGCTCGGAGTTTGACCTCACGGACGCCAAGTATCCACCGCTCTGGTTCTCGGCAGTGAAGAGCTACCACCTCGATGCGGACGCACCTCTAGTTTAGCTTAGGATTAGCCTCTGCTCCCCCGTATAAAATGATGCAGAAATAAAAGACGGAGTAGTTGAAACCCTTTTAGAGGGGGAGAGGAAATAACGAGATATTATTAGCAACTATCCTCATCGGAGTGGCGTGTCTAAAAGCGTACAACGTTCTTAACAACTAGAGCGTAAAATCTTCCTAGGACAGTATCGAGAAGCTTAGCTTTTCCTCCGCAGTTTACGGTTAAAATTCGTTGCAAGAGTCTGCAACTATAGCAGCTACAGCGATTGGGGGTTCCTCTAGGACTCGGACTGCACCACCACGTGCTCGTAGCGCATCAGGTCGGGCGTGTCCCAGCAGCTCTTAAGGCAGGTGAAGACTAGCACGTTGCCGTATTCGATCGGGACATTGCAGCCGTTGAGCTGGAAGCGCAGCTTGGGAATGAGTGTGGGCAGCAGCTGCACTTCGCAGATCGTTTCGCCCCTGCAGTTCTGGCACTTGGGCAACGGTTCCGCCAGCGGGGCCACCAGCAAGGGAAGAGCATCTCGGGAGTACCTGTCACGCAGCCACAATTAAATCAGATTCTTATTTTTCCACTCTGTAAATGCTCACCTCAAGACTTGACCGGGATTCTGCTGGATGGTGGTGATGAAGTTGTGAAACACTATGTCGCCGTGGGCGGGCAGCGCCTTCTCGTACGCCTCGTGCTCGTCCCCAGCCTCCACGGCGGATCCTGCGGCCACTGCCGTGGGCGAGTGGGTCGCTCCCTCGTCCCTGAGCTTGTACTCCTGGTACAGATCACGTATGTGGTCCATGGACAGAGCGCCACCGTAGTTCTCGTACTCCTCCACCCGGGTCTTGCTCTCTACATCCACGGCGATGTAGTAGGACTTTAATGTAAGGTCCTTGATCTGCGACAGCGGCTGCGAAGTGTGCTTCAACAGGGCAATCAGGTCGCGTTCCGGCTTATTGGGGGTGTCGACCAGCACCACATCCGTTTCGGGGCCCTCGATCTCCGCACAAATGACGGCGGAGGCGGCACTCGCTCCGGCACCATCCACGCTGGGAGCGGCGGCCGCTGCACAGTTGGCATTGGGATCCTCGTCTGCGTTCTGGGGCGAAACCATGTCCATTTGATGAAATCCCGAGATCAGGTCGTTCTCCAGCGAAGTGCTCTCATCCTCGTCGTCGTCGTCATCGCCGCCACCGCTAATCTTACCCAGATCGACTTTGGCTGGCTCGTCCAGCTGCATATCGCCCTTGGCGTACGGCAGGACATTGGGCCGCACGTTGCCATTCCGCTCGTTTTGGTCGTCGTCGGCGGTGATGTCCATAGCCTCGTCCTCGGTCTTGGTCAGTCCACTGGCCAAGCTGTCACCCCAATCGTCCGCTCCACTGCACCAGTTCACCGTCTGCAGACCACTGGACTTGGACTTTGATTTTTTCTGTGACGGCTTCTTGGGCGACTGCTCGCTGATGACCTCGAATTGATTCTCCAAGTGCTGAGTGCGGACGCACACCCAGCTCTTGGGATTCTGCGAGCAGGCGGGGCTCACGCACCCGAATACGTATAGGCTGCGATGGAACTGGGAGCGGTCCAGCGGCGCGTACATCTGCACAATCAGGGGGCGCACGGCACCGCACAGCGGGCAGGCCGGAACAGTCACCTCGTGTCTGGGCCAATCCTGAGGGTAAAAATCAATTTCAATTATCAGCTGTCCGTTAGGCGCTCGCGTCCCAGCATTTCTTACAGGGGTGCCGCCGATTTTGTTGGTGCAGCTGTTCAGGAACTGCTCCTGCTTGGCCGTAACCTCCTCGTCATCGTAGCCCAGGTAGACCGTCGACTTATTCTTGGCCATTTTTCATGTTTTCCTTTAGTTTTGGGGTGCAGATTCTGATTGGGTTTGTTATATGTGCGATGTGAGTGCTGCTGCCTATCGAATATAGCTATGATTAATGTTATCGATAGATCGGATACAAGCGATTGGTAGCGGAAATTCAAAATGTGATATTCTTAATTTAATGTAATAAGGTAATCAATAAAAAGGAAACGCATGTTATTTATGATAAAATATATATTTATTTAAGTTCACATATTTTCTGTTCTAAATGTAAGTCAAAATCATAGATATTTCGAATGATTTGCGGGTTTTAACTTAATATTAGCATAATCCTGTGCAGTTCTTAAATAAGGTGCACGTCATCAAATAAATCGCTTAAATTCCTTGAGCATTTTCAAGTCTCTCAATTTCTCTAAATCATTGCGTAATTTTGCTCCAACAGCTACGTTGCTACGTTGCAACCAAAATAAAGCTGGGGAAAACGCCTACAGTTTTACTCAGCAGCCGCCAATATATTTGCACAGCTGGGTTTTTACTAATACTCAAAATCTGTCGCTTTAATTAATCATTTACAATTGCACACTCGCTGCTTAAAATAAATAAACGCACATACATTTACTGTATACAATACACACATATAAAAACATAGACAACTAGATTACGATTACGTTTTGGAATGCTAACATTAAAATACGCATTACGTACAATATAGCAACGGTAGCGCACAACAACACTTAACAGTTATTGTCTAGGAAGACGACGCAGTCGCACGGATTCAGCGCACTTCCGAGGAATTCAACAAACGTGGACAATAGTGGCTAGTCCTAATACCTTAGTAGGTGGGATTACTGATTGATTACTTATCCAGCGCCTCCTGCTCCCGGTGCTGCCGCTTGAAGCCCCACTCGACGAACACAAAGGCGATGGTGCCAATGGTTCCGGTCACCACCAGTATGGCCAGTTGAACGTACAGCCCAAAGTGCGAGGAGTAGAAGAAGCTGATGGCCGCCGCCACCGACTGGGTGAACTTGAACAGGGCAAAAGCCCCCACTGCGTTGTTCACATACTCGCCGCCCAGCATCGAGTAGATCTGGGTGTTGAAGCAGGCGTCGCCCAGGCCCAGCAGGAAGGCACAGACCAGAGCAATGCTGGCGCTGGGCGGATCCAGGTAGGATATATCGTTGGTATCTTTGAACGGTGCACTGTTCGGCAGATTGATGAACGTCATGAAGAAGGCCGCCATGTGCATCACGTAGCCGGCAATGACGATGGGATCGCGTCCATATCTCGTTGTCTTGTTGCCCAGTATCCCGAAGAGTCCTCCCCCAAAGACCTCGCCAGCTCCAATGCAAATGCCAACCAGGCCAACGATCTCTTTCGGGGTCTGCGCTATTTTCGTTGTAAATCCAATGGCTGAACCAAAGACGCCACTAAAGAACGACAGCTCCAGTCCTGTAAATGCAACAAGAAATTATGGTATTTAAGTCAAGGGAAACATTGAGCGGACCCACCTGTATAGAAGAAGGCCAGGCTAAGGAGTAGCATCTTCTTGGTACAAAACAGTTGACCGGCCGACTTTAAGGCATACATGGCCTGTCCACATCCCGTGTGCTTCTGCTCCAGCTCGTTGTCGTGCTCGGCATTGTCGGCCATGAATCGCAGGGCGGCTAGAAAGACGATGCCCAAAATGGCTATCACCGTTAGCACGCCGATGACCAAATTCCGGGTCTCCTTGTCGATGACGGTTTTGTCCTGGAACTGATAGTACACGAACAGGTTGCCGATGAACATGCTGCACTGCAGCAGAGCCCAAAAGACGCCAGAGTTGCGGGAGATGGTGGTCGTTTCGCTGCAGCGCGCCAGGTAGGTTCCCTGGCCGGTCCAAGTGATCGATGCCCCCAGCCCCAGCACCGCGCTGCCCACGTACAGCAGCACCGTCGATGGGAACATGAACGTGATCATGAAAGCCCTGCCAGGATGGGTCGTTAAGTAAAGAACCGTAATGCGACCAGCGAGGGGATCTACTCACGTATAGGTCAACGCTCCCACGACCATGGCCACGCGGGGACCCGTGAACGAAATAAACGAAGGCGCTAGCCAGTTGGAGAGCGAGAAGAACAGGTAGATGATGGCCAGGCTGGTGTAGCCCTCGCCCTTGAAGTTCTCATCCTCCTTGGAGATACTGTCCAGTATGGTTTTCTGTCGAAAAAGAGACGGGATCGAATCGGATTAGCATTTGGGAAACGTGCCAGACACATTTTGATGCCTGCATGCCAATGAACCGGCCGTAACGCATTTGTTTATTGTTATTTCGTTTTTATTTTTTTCTTAAAATGTTATACGGAAAACGTGTTCTCGGTTCAAGTACGTATTGTACAGGTATTTCCTGTCCGGATACGAATGGGTGGCTAAAAGCCAATAGAATAAAATACAAAATATTATTAAAATATAGAGACTTTATTTAAACATTTCTACTTCACTTTATTTTGCTTTTAAATTTGTATGCAGGGATTAGTTTAGTGCTAATTAAAGAAGCTTTACTTGAAATATACAGTTATTTCTTAGAACAATAAAATATAGTTCTTTATAATGTATCAGCTATAGATTTTAATTTAAATATATCATAAATACTTTCAATGCACCGCAGCTGTAATAATTAGAATTCTCGGAGTCTGGGCGGCACAGCACACGCCTTGGAATCATGTCTGCAACCAGATTCAAGTGCAACATTGCAATTCTTGCGTCTGATCAATGCAATGAATGCATGAATGGAAAATTACAAGCAACTGCGAAACACGTTTGCGGCCGAGTTCTAAAATTTTCCATTCCAAAGGACGCATCTCAGTAAGCGGCCGGCGAATAATATCGTTATCTCGCCGCTAAATTCTGACTCTGACACGATTTCGGATTCCATTTGCATCAATTAAATGGCGCTGGGGCAAATCTGGTACGGTCCTCGTGCCCATTTTGAAGTCCAACTCGAGATTTGCATTATCAGTAATTAACGGGTGTCATTCTCTATATAGACTTTTGATCGTAAACTACATATATACCGCTCAATTAATAGGCAAAAAGCGGAACTATTTGCCTGATGACAATTATGACCTTGTGACTGAATGGGAATACAGGAACTAAAAAAACGGAACTATCTACGGAAACTGGTTGTAAACTCAGCTATGGGGATTTACGCAAATATTCTAAACTGCTCTCAATTTCATAAGTCCATAAAAAATGCCATATACTAGTAAATTTTACGGCCCCTGTATATTCGAGCATAAAAACCAGGACGGTTGTGATAAGAAATCGTTTCAAGTGCAATCATACCTTATCAGCCCAATGAGGCTCATTGAATGATCTTGTTATTATTCGATTGGGGGACGATGGCCTAACCCGGGATGGAATTGGGTCAAGTTTTGTGCAAATAAATGCCGAAAGAAAGCCGATTCCGAGCTTCGAATGCAATAAAGAAAGTCGTGTGCGAATACGCGGAATTGCAGGAGAATGCACCGAACAACTTATTAAATTGATCGCCTGCTTAAGTTGTTTATTTATTACGCAAAAGAAACTGGCACAACAACTCACGAAAAAACTTAAAAAATGCTCAAAACGAGTTTGGATTTTCATTGTAAAAGGGCATGGCGACTTTTGAATCAAGTTTGCATTTAAAAGAATCAAATGCATGCAGTTTCTATGGTTTTTTTTTCTAGGTTTATTTTTTGTTGAATCGAAACCATCATCATCATCCTTTGATAATCGTCAACGGGCATCAACGGAATCTCCTTTGGAGTCCTGAACTGCTTACAAATGTTGTTCTTGCATTTTTCAGATTCTCAATCTTTTTGCAAAGCAATAAATCAAAAGTTATATATTATTTAAAATTATTTTTAGTCTGCCTTAAAGGGTGTTAAGCACTTTCGGTGCTTCCTGCCAGGCCTGCATTTCCACTCTTTCCACTAGACGTAGCTGCACACGAGCCGAGCTGGTGCAGCAAGTGGGTCCGGTTAGGGGGCAGGAGCAGTTAGCAGTGAGCAGTGAATGGTGGGCTCGTCGGCGCACACCCACTTTTTGTTTTTGGTTTCAGTTTCGTTTTTTGTTTGTCTGTTGTGCAAGCAGAGGCGCCTAGCGGCTGTTTTGTTATACATATGTATGTATGTTACTGCTATGCTCTCTGGCGTCTTGGCCAAATTGATGTGTGCATACGTACGTCTATATGTATGTACATATGTTGGTCAACCTGGCCGAGGTGGCCTTGGGTTGGGACGACTGGCGGGCCGTGTGTGCGGCGGCGAACTTGCAATTGCAATGACATTGAAAGAGCTGGCGTTGACGCGTTTGCTGAAAAGCATTTGATTTCGATTGCGCAATCAGCCGGAAAGCGTTCTGTGTTCCCTGCCACTTCCAGCGACGGATTGCGCCATATGAGCCAAGGCCCCCGCTTTAAAATTGCTGTCTAATAGGCCAAGACTCGCCGATCGATCGGTCGATTGCTCGATATTGCCCGGTCTATAAGTTTGGCTAACTACGCTAAAGCACGCCCTGCTTGGAATTCCAAGTCACTATTGCTTTTGTTGCTGCGACGGCCGTAGTAAATCGTTTATAAGGAGAAACACCAAGTGCACAGAAAAAAACTAAGATTGAGTCGTCAGTCCTTTAGGAAAAAATTATAAAAACCTTTTGGGAAATATAAAGTAGAGTAAAAAAGAAGCTTAAGTCGGTTCAGTGCAAGGAACTGTACTTAAACTATATATGTATAGTTACGTATACTTAATATTTTGCGCAGAGTAAAAGAAAACTAAGATTGACCCGTAACTCCTTTAGGAAAACATTGTTCAGACCTTTTGAGGAATATAAAGAAGCGTAAAACACCTTTTAAGCCGACTTTCCTTTATCAATTGTACCTAAATATTTAATATTTTACGCGGAGTAATATTTCAGATGTTCTAATGAACCTACTGTTCTTTGATTCCGTTTATTATTACGTATGATTTTATGAATAAAAAAAATTAATTATATTTTTATTTACATATGTATATACTTATGTATGATATATCCAAAGTGTAGAGGGCAGAGACTTGGACAAAAACAAAACAAATTATTGCGCACAAGTCGCTGGCCAAGCTGAAAGGCCACAATAAAAAGAAAAAGCAAATAAAAAATCGAATCACAACAAAAGTAATAAGTAGCAAAGCGAACCTTTAAAAAGCTTCACTCGATCCGCACAAATTTTTGCCGGATTTATCAGAGAAGGTACCGTATACAGTCCATTGAACCATAACAAAATACTTATAAAAATGTGCTTTTTATGCAAAACAATGACAAATACGTATTTTGTGGTGGCCGGTTTGGGTTTCGAGTTTCGCTCATAACAAAAATGCCTCGCCTACGTAACCAGGTGAGATAAACGTGAAAAAGAATTTTTTTGCGACTACCACCAGACAATCCAGTTGCTTAATTAATCCTCTCTCACGATCTGTATGCGTATCGGAGATACATTGTATATGCACAGGTAGGTTGGTCTGTTTTCTGGTTTTATTTTTGCCTGGCGTGGCCTTGATCTTACGGCTTTTATTACTCACAATAAATAATCAACGAAATAAGCCGTTATAATGCAACAAGTGAATGGAGTTATCTATGTCTGTATCATAAATCCACTGTGCTGCTTTGTAATTATTTGCAAATATTAATTAGCTAATCGCTGTCACTTGATTAGTAGGAAAGGCTGATAAGTGTTTTCTGATATGCTTATGAATGGGAACCTCACTGGGTGGTTCGCAGAACCGAAATAGATTTCGGCTTGTTTAACTCGAAACATTATCAGTGGTATGAATATATTAACTTTTAGAATGTTTCGCAGGAAACATAATAAATAAAATAAATACTTTTATTGCCAAAGCCGGATGCAACTCTATCACAAGAAAACAAGATTATATATATCAACTATGAACTTTATTTAATTATTCATACTTTATGTATTGACTTTTGGGGTTAACTCTGAGACCTGCCCAACCCTTATTTATAAAGGGCTAATTGTATGGAATATCGGAGAGTCCAATTCCCTTTATTAGGGTCAACTTTTGTGGCTCTATGTGGCTTCATCTCATCTATTTGCATAATAATAACGATAAGTGTTCTGTGACAGATGATACGCTACTAAGTGCTCGCTGTGCCGTTTCTTATCAATTGTGGGATGTGTTGTCGAGAGCGAACAAATTCTGAATGTGAATCGTGACGAGTATTGGATTAAAAAGTATAACTTGTGCTAGTTTATGTTAGTATGATAGGCTTTCAATTGTACATATGTATTTCAAGGTACTGATTATAAGACAATTACTGTATTGCGTTTTTTCAAATTTAAAATAAATAAAAGAGATACCAAGCATAATTAATTTAATGATAATTCAAACAAAGAAACAAAGAAATTCATTACTTTAATGTCTGAACTAGAAACAGCAAGTGAAGGAATAAATAAAAGTGTATATCTTTGCATCCGCCCCTTGTCGTGACCTTTGAGCAGTACTTTAGATGGGATTTGGAAACTAACAACTCGGGAGCTATTACGAGGGCACAGCAATAACTGCTTGCCTGAGTGGCGGCGACAACGTCGCCACATCCTGTGACGTGTGAATGGGGTTGGGTGGTTGGGTCGAAGGGCACACTACGATGTCTATTGACAAGGACAAGGACGGGATTCCAATGGCAAGGATGTTCTCAAACGCCCACGCATACATACACACGAAGAGAGCGCACACCCACGCGCTCAATGAAACACACACACACACACAACCACACACTCATTTCTTACCTCAATGTTACACATGGTCTGGAATGCCGTGAAGACGAACATGAAGCCGAAGCCCAGGATGAGAATCATCAGGAATTTTATATCCATCCTGATGCTGTGACGTGACTCCTGCCCACCACGAGTTTATTGCAATAAAATCGAATTTAATTAACTTGCCGCGCTCACTGCATTTGCATTCGGCGGGAGCAGCGGTGACGCGGGGACGGCGCGGAGGAAGAGGAGGGCGTGAACCCAGCTGGCTCTCTTAATTGACGAACGGAACGCAGCAAACGGTGCACAGATAGCGCTGCATCTATTTATCACAGCGCGAACACAACAACTCAAACAGATAGATGGGTATAAATAAAAACACGCAAAAACTCAAACGAAAACACAGAGCACGAAAGTTAAATGCAATGTTTACGCGTCGACCGTTGAGAGTTGAATGGAAAAGACGTTGGAGCGGCGCACTAATAAAAGTAAAACAAGGTTTGGGAACCCCACACCGACAGTCGAATATTCTTTCGCTAATAATAAATAATATCATCATACCCTTTAAGTGGGTAAACGAAGCTATAATTCGTTGGACTTTTGTTGTAAGAGTAAACAAAAGAGAGAACACACACAGATTTCAGATAGCTCACGAAAACTTACTATCGATATATCGATAGCACGGAAAGTATCCGATTCTTTTTAATCGTTTTCAAAAAGATCAAAATATAACAGAAATTTGTTTACAGGCTGAAATTTACTGTTCTTCGGGCTCTTCTCGCTGTTTTAAAACCGCATTTTGCGCTTCGTTTGATGACTGCTCAACTTCGTAGTTAGCTTCCCCAAGGAATAACGGCTGCTCATTTGATTTAGATTGTAGCCATGATTCATGAAAGCTTTGAGCTGCTCGAAGGAAGGAAATATTTGAATCTGGCGAACTTAAACCTATTTCACCTTCTGTATGAGCATTATGCGCTTCCCAGGAGGAGGGGTTTGCTAAAGTTATTAGCGGTAACTCGACGCAAGAAGGGTTCTCAAAGGGTGGGATTACTTCAGGAGCCCTAAAAGTTTGCTCTGGTTCGATGTAAGATTGTCCGTCAAGGTAAATAGATTCCGAAATTGGTTCATCCAAAGGCATTTGACCGCCACTGAGTTCTATCGAAGAAGCATTTTCGGAAGTTGGATCCACTCCAAAGACTCCCTCAGGCGCCCTGAAATTAAACATTATGGGAACTAAAGAGGAAGTTTGCTCTGGTTCTATGTAAGATTCTCGTTTAAGGTAGATAGATTCCGAGCTTGGATCATCCAAAGACATTTCACATTCTTTTATATATGAAGTACTTTGCGATTCATCTCTATCCCGAGAGATAGATTCTGCGGTCACCAGGGGAGCATCGAAACTACAGCCAAGTTCAATCGAAGAAGCATGTTCAACACTGGGTGCCCTTCCAGAGTCGCCTTCAACAGGAAAGAAAGATTTTGAGACTTTGCCAAAGATTGAATAAGAGTCGACGGAATGCAGAGAGGTCACACAATTGAGTCTATAGGATCCAAGTCGCTCTGACAAAACACCAATATTTTTCAAATTTGTGAGCGAACGTTCAATGACTGTTTCTACGTCCTTTACAGGATTGAGATTTCTCATGCTCCACTTGACCTCCATTTTAATCTTGTCAAGGGGGACAAACTTGTGGTTTTCATGTTCGGTGTAATGTTTAACTGCCTTGAAGACATGACGATTCACCTTTTTTGGTATGTTAAAACTCCATATACCCATGCCGGACTCATCGCATATGATTGGGGTACTGTTTTCGGAGGGTTTCTTAGATCTGACTGAGAAATTACGCACAGAGTTTGTTTTATATAAGGCTTTGGTAGTACTTGGCTTTACTTTGGCCCAAGGCTTTTGGACGCTGCGAAGCATTTTACGCACCCCGGCTATTTCGTCTGTAGTTAGATAGTCGCAACGAGCCTAAAAAGTTAAAAAAGCAACATTAAAAAAATACAATTAAAAGTAAGTTCAAATGCAAGAAAAAGCTTTTAGCAGCGACTGGTTCAGCTAGCTACTAACCCGTCTTTTCTTGATTTGTTGGGCACTCCTGTCACAACGCAAACCCTGGAAGGCGATGGTCATTGCATACATCGATGATCCGGAGCGCGTCACAATACCAAGCTCTGTCTGCTTCCTCAAGGAATCTTGTATCATGTCCTCCAAATTACTTACCGGCTTGGTGTAGCGCAACGACCGCCTGACTCGTTCCTGTATAGCCTCAATATGAACGAAATCGGTCCGAGACGTTTGCAGGTAATCTATAGCCTTAATGACGTGACGATTTACCTTTTTAGAAACCTGATCCATTGTTTCGAAAAGTGCAAGGATTTAAAAAATCTTTTCTCGTAACCAGAACTTTTAAATATAATTCTATAATTTAATATAAGAGGGTCATTTTTATGACAGGAGCCAAAGACGAAGAAATCAATTGAAATGTATGTATGAAATAGAGAAGAATGTTAATGTAAAAAAAAAAAAAATATTTTCTGATTATTTAAGTTTTTTCTTTTAACCGGAACCGTTCTAGTCTGTTTGGGATTGTGATATAATATGTTGAGGCACTGACAAAGGCTTTCAAGTTGTGGAAAGGCCGACTGGGATCTGTTTCCCAGAGGCGATTTCCCATTTTATTTAATAACGCTCAAAGAAATATCATATGTGTATGTGTGATAGTGCCGTGCTGTGTTATAAATTATAACATCGACCGTTAATCTTTTATTTTATAATATATGTATATATATATTAGTAGTTTCTTGATTATTCTTTGTTTTTGGCTTACGCTAAATACTAAAATCTTTCATTTGCAGGTATGTATTTTTCTTTGTAACGGAAACATCCCCTTCATTTTGCTTATACAAGTTTTAATTTTAATAACTGAAAATTTCTCATTGATTCCAAAATGTGACATCGAGATAACAGTGAATGAAAAGCTCCAATTTGCGTCTATTGTACATCAATTTACAGGTTTTTAGCAATTATATGCATTTATAAATACAAAGTTAGTTTGCGTCTCGCTTAAAAAGCAATTCCAGAGCGAAATAAAAACATTTCCAGAGCTGGCTTAACACAGACGGTATAAAGTTTTCGAGATACAACAAACAGTTATAATCCATTAACGTTTTATCTTAGAATTACTTAAATGGGTTGCTTCACTGCTTTAGGAAATTGGTTTCGCGGACAATGTGCAAAATGGAAAATTATGTTTCATTGTTTTATTTGGATTTGATTGATTTTCTGCTAAACCCACCCATACTTAGGCCCTCAACTCTGCCAGCCTGCGCCTATTCGCTCTTTTTGTGTGTAATAACAGCATCCTCGATCTCCTCCTTCGGCTGATCCGCATCACCCCATCCCCAGGTGGCGTGGGTGCCGTCGCCCGTGCGCTTCACACGCTTCTTGATGATGTCCGTGGACACGGTCTTCAAGTCATAAGCCCAGCCAATCTTAGCGAAGAAGTCGATGAAGGCGGTGGTGAAGTTTAGCGAGTATTGGCCAAGCTCGGCCGTCTTGTAGTCCCAAGGGAAGACGTGATGATAGTTATGCCATCCCTCGCCGAAGGCTAGAATAGCCACCGAGATGTTCTCCGATGGGTTGATGAACCTGCAAAGCGTTTTAAATTAAGTGACCACTCAAAACGTTAAACAAATTTTCTTGGTACTCACTTGTCGTAGGGGCGACCGCCGAACTTGTGGGCAGCACTGTTCACCAGCCAGGTTACGTTCAGAATGAAACACCAGCGGAACATGGTGGCCACGAACCAGGCATTGACGAAGGACTCTCCCCAAAAATACATGGGCACGACGGTCGGCACAATAAAGCAGGCAATGGGCATCAACAGCATGTAGTACTTCTTCTGGAACATCAGGATGGGATCGGCACGAAGATCGGATAGATCGACTCCCTTGCCCTTGGCCTTCACTTCGGGGTGCTTCTTGCACAGCAGCCAGCCGATATGCGAGAAGAAGAAGCCACGAGTAGCATTATGTGGATCGGCATCCGTCTCGGAGTACTTGTGGTGGACGCGATGATCGCGGGCCCAATGGTAGGCGGCATCCTGGAAGGCGATCGTGTTGAAAATGACCAGCAACAGGCGCAGTGGCCACTTGGCCTTGTACGAGCGATGGGCCCAAAGTCGATGGGCACCAGCAGTAATGCCCAAACCGGACACCACATATAGGATATAAGCTAAAAAATATAAAACAAAAGAAATATTATTAATCTAACTAAAGATAAAGATAAAGATAACTACAGTAGTTAAGCAAAGACATTTTTTTTTTTATTTATATTTCTTCCACGAAATATAATTTCACAAAATAATTATTTAATGAATTATGGAAAAGTATTTTCATTTAGAAAGCAGACTTTTCTTGGAAGATCGCGCTTTCTTGGACGGCGGGGTCAGTTTTAAGTGCCATACACTAAGAGGATACACTAACCGAACCGGCACATGCACTTAGGCCAGACTTTCACAACGACAATTGTGCAGAATTGGATTTAATTTAAAACCACCAACCTTTGCTTCGTTACGGGCGTCATTGAACGGGACAAAGACTATTCGGAAAATGTGTACTATAGGCGAGTGACGAAGACAACAAGTCCACAGTGCGGTTGGTGGCATACAAAATTCATATATTGAACGATTTTTGTCGGTCTTTTAGAACTCCCACACTTCCGTTCTACCCAAAAAGATACGTCCTTAATCAGTGTTTTATATTCAGAAGTTAACAAATTAGGTTTAAAACTATATACGAATTTTAGTATATTGCAAGAATTTTATTTCAAAGGTCAGACATGAATGTCTGACACGTCCTGAATATGCGACATTTTAGTCGCAAGATATTCGAGGTATTGACGATTGAAAATATCAGCACGTAACTGTAATTGCGCCGATCAGCATTCTGTGCAATGTTGTGTCTACAAATGGGACTTTGAGAAGGTTATCAGTTATCAATTATTAGATAACCCCAGACCGGCACGCGACAGGAAGATGACAATGGTTGCCAAGACTTACTTTGTTCATACCATATATGTATATAGCTAAAATGGATAGAGTATATTTTAAGAAGCTCTCTTACTATTTAACGAATATCAATCATACATCAGTTAGAACGTCTTTAGTTGTTCCCCAAATGTTTCTTACTTTTTGATTTGTTTACATGAGTCATTTGAAAAGTCCGGCACAGTTTGAACAGAAAAATTGTGTTCTAGGAAAAAGTTTTTGTAGTTGAGTAATTAAATTTAACGAACTTGACCTGTGAATAACCCTTGGGATATAAGTTTAATATATAAATTTAACTAGCTACGCTTGGGTTAGGCAATTATCTCACACTACAACTACTAATTTTCCTGTTTAGGTATGCCACACATTTAAATATTTTTTAAGTCTGCTTTTAAGCGTCCCATAAATAAGTAAAACCGTAAAAAAAATTTAAACCCTTGGACTTACCGAAGGCAATGGTTGGCCATTTGGCCGAGGTAACCATTAGATAGGCGCCGTAAAGTGCTGCCAGATGTAGGTATCCAAAAGCGATGATGTTGCGCCATACGAGCTTCAGGCGGCGCTTCTCCGCCTTCTTCAGCGTGGTAATATCCTTTTCCAGGCCGCCATCGGTGGTCTCCACATCGCACTCGAAGAGCACTCCCGTTGAGTCCGCCTGCAGCTTGTTGGGCGGCGAATCGGCGGCGGCATTAGCCGCAGCAGCGATCAGCGAGTCCGTAATGGACTGGGCACCGGCCTGGGCGTTGGGCGGCATCTTGCATCAACTGCAGGTGAGGGAAGAGAGCAACAAAAACACTGGTTAGTTGCTGGCATAAAGAAATAAACAAAATAGCAATTAGTGTGAGCCAACTCGGTGAATTGGGCAATTAGCCAAGCCAGTTGAACTTGACACGCTTTCCGAGGAGGTGACTCCAACTGCTCTTTATGGTTAGAGGTGTCGTCTTTTAATAAATAGACACCCTTTAAAGATTCCTGTCTAATTTGCTCTGTTTTTTTGGAAGGTGAGGTTCGCGCTCTCTCTCTCTTAGTTATTAGACTTTATATTTGTTGCAGGTTCATTTTAAGGAACACTTAAAAGCTTAAGAACCTTCTAGGGCTCAATAAAAATGACGCAGACCGAGAATTGTGCAAATCAAATTCAAATTAACCAATTTAAAATGAAATAAATCTAATTAATTGTGACAGAGCAGTGTACTCTACTGTTGCATTATTTATATGTGCGTTAAATCACCGGGTGGCGGTAAAAATCAATATGACGCCCAGTACGTCCGCGTCCTTGTCATAGGACTCGCGGCATGAATAATGAAAAAGCCGGTGTGGGAAAAAGCGTCAGGTGTGTGTGTGTATGCAGATATGCAGATGTGTTTCCATACATATAAAATATGTACATATGCATGCTAGTGGGTCAGTGGGAACCTTGGCTCAAGGTTAAGCTGACGCGCTTAATCTTTCAATGGAAAATTTCCTTTTCAATCCATTTCGGCATGCTTTGTTATACACAAACACACACAGATACACGCTTTTGGACATGCACATGGAAATTAACAAGAATTGTAAACTATGCTTTTGCTAAAAGCACCTGTCCGCGTTTGATAAATTCCAATGAGGAGCCACACACATTTTAATTGTACCTGGTTTGCACCCAAAGAATGTGTTTAATTTGCGTCCGGCAAAGCCGCTTCGGTTAACTTAAGTTTTAAAACTGCTGATGTGTTTGGAAGTTTCGCACCAAGAAGAATCGCGGCAGTTGCGAAAAAGCTCATATTTGGCTCTCTATTGCTCTCGCTAGAGCTTTTAATGATTGAGAGCGGAGAGGTGGGGCTTTTGCAGGTGTGTTCCAATCGGAGATTAGATTTTGGCCAGTTGGGCGAGATACTACGATGCCAATTCGTCCATTGCTAAGGTCAGGGTTAGGCACCTCGACTAGTCTAGACTAGAGAGACTTTGGCCCAATCTAATCGCAAACTAAGGGCCCTTAACTCCGTCGCGTGATGGCGGCGTGGCTTTATCTCTCAGCTACCTGAGAACGCGATCCAATCACATGTTAATCACCCGCCAATTGCGGTTTCATCAAACGAACGGCCATTACACCAGGCAAACAGGCGGGCGGGTACTTCGACCCTAGGATGACAACCTAACATAACCCACGTGAACCTCTGTGGTCAAGCGAGAGCTTAAAAATCATACGATGCTGAGTGGAATAGTCAGCGAAATGCGATTAGAAAAGAGAGATGGCGACGGGCAGTAGCGGAAGCAAAAGGGTTCCGTAAGGTTTCTTTCAAAGATCAGTGCTTTAAATAATGAATGACTAAACTAACCATGATATAATGGCTAAAAATAAATAACACAATGCTATTATTTATCGAGATTAATATAAATGGCTTATCTTGGAAATTGACTTTTTGTTTAAAACTATGTATTTAAAAAGCCCCTGCGCGAAATTTTTAGTTCCACCCCTGACAATGAAGTGTCAAGAACAAGAATCTGGTCTGCACACCAACACTCATGCACATACATTTGTATTAATGTATTTATAAATTTTTAACGCAAAAACAGCAGATCAAGAGCTTTTTGACATGGCAAAAACAACAGAACCAGGAAGAGCAAGAGAGCGGGAGAGCGCCAAAGCTAAATTGCCGCCATGTCGACAAAACAGCTGATTTTTCTCGTCGCAAGGGGAGAGCCAAATTAAATGTGTCGGATAACCGGCGAAATACACCTAATGGAAACGCAGAGATAAGATGCAAACGGCACAAATTTATCAGAGTGGCGCATTGAACTTGAAATTAGTTGTCGTCGCATGGCCGCCTTTTGGCTGTTGTTGTTGGAACGGATAGCGTGGGAGCTTATATCCGAAAGCAAGAGAAAGAAAGCAGACACAGAGAGACAGACAAAAGGAGGGAGAGTAGTTTAGTTCTCCAATTGTTATTGTTGGGAACCGTTATCACGCTCCTAAAGCGTGATGGGTTCTTACTACACTTGGCAAAAATTAGAGAAATTAAAGTGTAGTTTTATGTCACCTTTGTAATGTAATACAAACTGTATACTGCAATGCAGTTATCTTTAAATATCTTATGAATGTAAGATCAGATAATAATACTAAAAAATGCAAGGCTATTTAAAAATTTCTAATACTTTTGATAATACTTTTACTTGCGCTCCCAACATATATTTACCTACTCACGTAAATTAAAGTTAATTGCAGTCTTTCCTCTTTCTTAGGATCTAAAATTTAGATGTCGACAATCGAAGACTCGCGCAGATTCTAATCTGATAATACTACTTCAGTAGTAAATATAGTTGCTCAGCCTGTACCTCAACAGAGAGTGATTTTGAAAATTAAAAATTGTAATTTAAACGGCAAATTGCTTATTCGTATTCCATACGTAATTACTGTCAAAGTTTATTCACCGCGGAACAGACAAACTGCACTTGTGTATTGATAAAATGCAGATTAAAAATAAATTAATTCGTATGAAGACAAGTAAAGGAGAGAGAACTAGGTGAAGTCATTTCAACAGCTACAAAATGCAAATTGAGTTTTTGTGTTTCATTTAATTTTAATTTGGGGTGCGACATTAGTGAACGAATTAAAAACATTAAAAAGAGGATATTCTAGAGGTCTATCAAACGGCAAATTGCTCATTTATATTACAAGTATTTTGACTAGGAAGCCGAAAGGTCTTTAAGGCACGCCGGCTACTGCGTACCTTTATTACCTGGCCAGTGTACGGTGAAATCCAAAGCCCCCTTCACGAGGGTATTCACTTAACCTTCTGATTAATGCGGTGACCGCTCAAGCAAAACCTTGACAACCGAAGAGTGAACGCTACATAAACCGAAGCTGAGAGCTAGTTTTTAAAATGAAATTCCGATTTGCAGAGCAGTCTGCAGGAAAACCGTTTATGCTGAGGGAAAACTCTTGCAGAATTGCATAAATTGAGTTTTTTTACTTTCACACTCGAGGTTTTACGTAAACACTGGTCATAGCGACAAAATCCTGTTGCAGTGTCTGCTCAACAAGTGGCCAAAAGCGACAGCTTATGTGTAGTCAGTCCAGCTGGGAAACTAATCCACCAACCTGTTTGATTCTCCAAATAAAGACACGCCGCTCCGCTTCTTAGACTTGCACTTTTCTTCGGAATAAACCCGAAATCGTTGTTTGTAACTCTGTTTCTGTGGAGGAGTGCCAAGAGCACACGTCCGTACGCTAGAGGAACTCGATGTGAACTAACAAAACTTTCGCACACTTGCCAAAATGAAAACAAATCGATTAAGACCGACCGGGCCGGCGGCGTCAGAGCTTTTTCCCGTCGTCGTGTGCATTTTCGTGGCTATTTCTCCCGAGCTGCCCAGATTAGCGGCATGCACGTAGCCCAATCTGCCAATCTGCCGTCCCAATCTCTAATGTCAATTGAAATCATCTGCGCAGCATCATCGCGTAATGACCATCGCTTAATTCCAGATTCAATTACATGTGGGATAAGCCGGTACACTTAGGCGTCTCGTATTTG
The DNA here is from genome assembly GCA_018904815.1 of Drosophila ogumai. Classification (NCBI taxonomy): domain Eukaryota; kingdom Metazoa; phylum Arthropoda; class Insecta; order Diptera; family Drosophilidae; genus Drosophila; species Drosophila ogumai. Next base: position 38,084 of record JAEIIJ010017017.1, on the reverse strand, counting down.
TAAACATTGCTATTCTCAGAACTTAAAATTAGGGGGCTAGACTAGCGAAGTAGATAGCTGGAAAGTTTAGCCTTCGCACTTTGGATTCCAGCTGTGGGTTAGGTCTGTTTAACCCAATCTAATCGATGTATTTTGGTTTTCCGGCTCGGCTTCCCCTGATAATAGGTTAGCCGCAAATACACCTGGCCTCTTCATATTTCGTTTTTAGCTAAATTTACTGTTCTTGTACTTTGGCCGGTCCAAACCAGTTAGCAAGATCAACGCACACTGCTTTGGGCCAATATCTTTACATATTTCATTAAAAACCAGCAAACACAAGACTGATTTGCATAGTTTCAGTGATTTTGAATAGCAGAAGGTGAGGTTAAAGATGGACACGCGAATGTTTATAGCGAATTCCATGCTCTTTCAATCAACATAAACGCCTAATTTAAGTCCCTGCGATAAACTTTAATAAAAGTATTCTTTGCCATCGTACATTCTTAGGATAAATTAGGCCTTGACTTTTTAAAAAATTTAAATCAAATCACACCATATTAATGTACAAATATATAGTCATATACATATGTATGCTCTATAATGCGCAGTTGAAAGATGAGCTTCAATATCTGTTCCGTTGTGTGCATTTACCTCATACGTTCTATTATATTAATCACCTAAACTGTTCGCAATCTCTTAGTAATGCCTTACGTGGTATTCCTCTGGACGTCAATTGGAAAAGAGTACAACGTTGCAATTCATTCAAAGAGAATACGAAAAGGTTATCAGTCTCAAGGACCGAGGCACTCAATACTCTTTGTTAATCGTATTCAAAACGGTGATTAATTATGACCAAACTTGGAGGAGCGTATAAAACTTGTCTGGTAGTCAAAAAGTAGACCACGGTTGTGGCTTCTATCCATGATTACTTATTGAGATGTTATAAAAATTCGCACTATTTGTTTCACTTTTCGTAAACTGTTCTTAAATTGAAAGGGTATAAGCTAATCCGATGTGATCTACTAGCGCGTGATGCGATGCTGAATGCCATTGAAAGGGTTAAACTTCTGGACCTGGTATTGCGTTGCATTAGGTGTGACGTCACCGAGGCGTGCGCTCCCTAAGGTTACATGTAAACAACTTTCGGTGCATTGCACTGATCTTATGGAATAATAAACTATTTAATAAATTTCCATTGCCTGCTAATCGGCTTTATTCTAATCAATTTCACGACACAAAACAGCAATAAAAAAAGACGCCGGCTACACAGACAGGTTCCCGATAACGCTTATGTCGATACTTGCTTTAAAAACTTTATAGAGTTTGTTGCTATCTCGATCAAACGTATTTTACTGCCAAAGACTTACCCAAATAATTTGCAAATCTAAAATTAATACAAAAATTTCTCCAGCAAAGAACTTTGAGATGACAAATCAAACAATGGTGAGTAAGATAAACATCGAATGCGTGTTGTAAGTTATTTTATCGATACCTTCTTCTTCATCATATATCGGAGCGGTGAAATTCGCTGTTCAAATGTAGTTTCTGTTTAAAACCTCAGTTTGGACTTTATTAATTATTTCACAAGATTTGAAATAACTTTAAAACCAAAATGCACACCCTAACTAAATTTGTAAGTTAAATGCGACCGCAAATATAACAAAACAATGTCCCAAGGAACTTTTCACCAAGATCAGGACCTAGATCCTGATTGCCAAGACTCTCAAAACAAAAAAAGGATAAAAGGAAGCAGCCTGCACATCTGTCCAAGATGACCCTGGACATTTGCCTCGTTCTGCTGGAGGGGAGGGGTCAATCTAGGGGAGTCACTCTGCAGTCAAAGAAAATCTAATAAAAACCACTCGCAGACTTTTAAAACCAAAACTTTCCAACAGACGAGCCGATTATTCTTATCACAACCCCCAACCCTGGACGTGATCAAGCTGACCATAATTATACAACTAATATTAGTTGTAGTACGCAAGAACAATGGACTTTATCACCAACTTTTTTTTAAATCGACACTTAAATTGTAGACGTCTTAAAGTTATCTTTTTCCGGTAAGGATTATTACTAAAGAGGACCACTTGTTGGGAATAATGCAGCTGTAATTTCTTATCGGCATGTAACCACTATATTTGCACAATTGACGTCTAATTGATAAGGCCTTACTGAGGAGAATTTGTACTAAAGGTCCCAAAGAATTTCGTATTATTTTTAAGTCTGTTAAAAGTTTATATTTATTGAAGCGAAAATAGGAGCTTATATTTTTATACTCTTCCCCTAAAGGAAGAATATAAATGCAATGGAAAATTAAATATCCGGCATTTACACCATTAACATGAATATTAAAGAACATATTATTAAGCATACCTAAATTAAGTAGTTTACGATTCAGATGCCTCCTTATACATCAGTCTTTCTTCTTATCAACAAATAGAACATCCTTGGCATCCTCGGCGGTGAGGTCCTTGTCGCCCCATCCCCACAGCTCATGGGTACCGTCGCCAGTGCGCTGAACTCGCCTTTTTATGATGTCCGGAGAAACGGATTTAAGATCGTAGGCCCAGCCAATCTTGGCGAACAAGTCAATGAATGCTGTGGTCAGGTTCAGGGAGTAGTTTCCCCATTCGGCCGTCTTATAATCCCAGGGAAACACGTGATGATAGTTGTGCCAACCTTCGCCAAAAGTCATGGCCGCCACGCCAGCATTCTGTGCGGGATTCATTGAACTGCGGAAAAGGGACCCATTAAAAATTGACACCTGGAACTTGTTGTTAGCATGCATGTGCTCTTACCTGTCGTACGGCTTTCCGCCGTATTTGTGAGCCGCACTGTTTACCAGCCAGGTCATGTTCAGCTGGAAGCACCAACGGAACATGGTTGCCACGAACCAAGAGCACATAAGCGACTCATCCCAGCACATCTTGGGAATTACTGTGGGCAGGATGAAGCAGGCCAGCGGCATCAGGACATAGTAGTGTCTAGCCAATTGAGGTAAATGAAGTTAGAATTTATTTAATTAAAATAATAAATATAAGTAGACTTTTACACGTACTTGCGTTGAAACATTAAAATGCGATCGGCACGGAGGTCGGAAAGGTCCAGACCCTTGCCCTTCTCCTTTACATCCGGATGCTTCTTGCACAGCAGCCAGCCGACGTGCGAGAAGAAGAAGCCTCGGGTGGCATTATGCGGATCGGCATCCGTCTCAGAGAACTTGTGGTGCACCCGATGGTCGCGGGCCCAGTGGTAGGCGGCATCCTGGAAGGCCACCGTGTTGAACACAATTAGGATCAGGCGCAGTGGCCACTTGGCCTTGTACGAGCGATGAGCCCACAGCCGATGGGCACCTCCAGTGATTCCCAGCATGCCGCAGGTGTATAGGACGGCAGCTGGCGAAGAAAAAATATTATGAAGGATACGCCTTCAATGCGAGCAATTCAAAACTCACAAAATAATGTGGTGGCAAACTTGGCCTGTGTGAATATTAAATACAATCCGTATAAGGCTGCCAGGTGGACATAGGCAAAAAGGATTATGTTGCGCCAGACCCAAGGCAGCTTTCGATCCTCGGCCCGCTTAAATTGTACGGTATCGATGGCCAGATCTCCATCGATCGTCTCCACATCGGCCTCGAAGAGCACTCCTGTCTGCTTCGATGATCCGTCATCCATGTTCTCCTTGAAATAGGGAGGCATGTGTCTGTCCTGTTGAATGCACATTCGTGACTAAATGATTTATTGCCGTAAACGAATTGATATATTTGTAAGATAATCTCAAGTATGATACCACCTTACATTGTTGCGTACATATGTTAAGAGTACTTAATTCCGACTGCATGCCAATCCAACACTATCTATCGGGTACTAGTTTGTACTTTACAATTAAAATGAGTGCACACACAAGTAGTGCAGAAGGTCAGAAAAACTACACAGCATGGCACGAGCGGAGCCTTACAGAAAAAGTAATTTTTACATACTATGTAGTACATACTAGTAGACATTTACATAAACGCTAAATGAAACAAAGCTTTGAAAGTGCACAATTCCTTCCCAGAATACGCTTGAACTTGGAATTTTTACCCGAATCACTACATTTGCAAATTTTTTAATCCTTCTCAAGAAATTTTGTATTCTTTTTTAATTGATTCTTAACTTTTTAAATAATTTAATTTTTTGTTTTGTTGACGTAGACCGATGTTATTATTTTTTAAATCCACTTTTTGGTCAATCAATTTGTCATAAATTTTGTAGAAGTTATTTGATGCATTTGTTTGGATTAATTATTCCATGTTTTCGCCATTTTTACATTATTATTTAATAACGGAAAAGTAATGTTTATTTTCTCTTTGATATTTTTTCGTTTTACTATTATTTCGAAATCAGGCTCAAGGATTTCGAAATTAAGTTCCTATTTAACTGTCATTTAAAATATAAAAAAATGTGTTTTTTATTAACAAATAAGTTTTTTTAAGGCAGCAGGATGGCGAAAGAAAGTAATCTATCTTTATTATTATATTTATGAAATCTGTTCTGTTTTTTTATTATTTATTTTTATTTAATATTTTCACTTTAAACTTGATTTTGTCAACTTAGCATTATAAATTTCCGTCGCATTAGTTGAACCCTTTAAGCCTTAAAATATTTTTTGGATCGGAACCATAAAACTATAATAATTTTTTTTGACAGTCCCCGAAATCAGACTTTGTGCTTGGACAAAATATTTATAGCATCACATTATTTTTGTCTTTTTAAGTATAAAATATTATATGAATTTATTTTTTTTGATAAATTAAAATTTAAATAATATATGTATATGTCCTTTAACTTTCTCACAGTAATAAGGACCTTTAAAAAAAAAAAACTTCAAGTAACCAGGAATATTCAAATGAAATAAATGAACAGTCTTTGAATGTTGGCATCACTATTTTTTGACTTTAGGTGGAAATGTAACTGTACAACAAAAGTCACTCACTTTTTTAACTTAATTAAATATTATCTTGGGAAAGTATCGCGCGATGTAATCGCTCGACTGCCCACACCAGTTGCTGGGATAGAACTGTTTTAAGGGGCAACAAAGTTTCAATATAAAAAAGGAAATTTTAAGCAATTTACATTTTGTCAGTTTAGTCAAGACACAAGTGTCTATTAATGCAACATATACATTCATTAGTGTTAACCCTAGATGGTCTAGACTCTTACATCGAAATGATATTTGAAAAAAGGCAAACAAACCAATAATAATATTAGAAAAAATTAGAAAAATGCTAATTATGTTTAGTAATGTTTAATTTATTAATTATTTGGTTTAAATCCGAAGAAGACAGAAGACATTCAGTGATGAAGAAAAAATTTTAATTCAGAAAACCTCCTCATCCCAGCGATTGTAATCTCATAGCATGTGCAAAGTAGAAGTCAACTGATGATTTGTTCAATATTACCTATATATGAATATAGGAAAAACATTTGATATGGCTCAAAGTTCGCATGACGTGTTGCGAGTATACTTACTTTATGGACCGGCCCATGTCTAGACATATTAAATGAATCACTTGGAATTATAAGTCAAACTGGTCAACTGGGTAAATCTGATAACAAAAATGATAAAGCTCACATAGCCTAAATAGAAACTCAAGCAACTGTTCAACATAAACTTACAGGACAAGTTTTTTGATTAGCATCAACATAAAGATACAAGAATATAATTTACACTAGCTAAAACGATTTTATTATTCGGTAGGTAACTGAGGCTGTTAATATCATATTAACAATCTTAAAAAATTATATCATAAAAAGTATGTTAATATATTTAATGCTCATCACGAAGCAAATGCTTTTTATCCAAATACCAAATCAATTGTGTCTTATATGTATAAATAATTGTCCAAGCAGCAAATAAAGTTTTGTTGCCCTGTTGTTGATGGTTCGCAATTCGATTGAATCATATCAACTAAAGTGTTTTTGTTTCTAATCATTGATTCTTCATCATCAATAAATTGTATATTTATAGCAGTGCAAATAATCGTAATCACGTCATTGAAAAATTAGCTTCAAAGTTCAACGCAGTACCATACCATGACCTACCGGACACTCCAAAGTCTCTCCAGAGCAACAACAGTAAATAGGTGTTATAAATCATAATTATTTTTTAATCTTTTATTTATTATTGTTTAATTTTTAAAAATATTTCAACAGTTATTATGATTTTAATCAGAAGTCTCCAATGCAGTCAAGGAGATATATGCAATGATTAGCATCAACACCGGAGTTTTGCAATATATATTTTTATCAAGATACGGAAATTGTTTAGATTACTGAAGAACTTTACCACACGATTTTTTAAAGGACCAAAGAAAAACATATAATAAAAATGATGGTTTTTGCTCACAATTATCAAATATATTTATATTTATAACTGCAAGGGTATAATAAGCTTCGGTGTGCTGTAGTTACCTTTCTTTGTCTTTTTTTTTAATTATAGAAAACTGAAGGCTGCTCGACTGCCTTGAAAGAACCTTTATTGCTTTAACGAATATATGAATAAAATTTGTAAGTAAATTGTTTCCACTTCAAAAGGAAAAGCACGCTATGCCATAGGCCAGTCAGTAAGAAAAGACAAAAACATCGTCCTTGTATTTATATATAGGATATCAGGGGAATATAATAACTCCAATTTGTAGCACAGAATTATATTAATGTATTTGAATAAGTTAACAAGTCGAATGGCTCAGTTTGAAACTGCTAAGTGAGGGTGTTATGTACAAAGTTTAAATGTATGATTTGGAACAGTAAATTTTGTTTCATTTTTGGGCGCAACTATTATTCCTTTGGCTTGTCTTTAGGTTCTTTACTATCGGCACTCTCCACGGGCTTTTCCTCGGACTTCTTGGACTTCTTCTGGGCCTTTTCCGCCTGTTTCTGTTTCTCGGCTTCGGCCAACGCAGCCTCCTGCTCTTGCTTTAGTTTCTCCTTCTGGGCAGCGGCCTCGGCCACTTCCTCATCATCCCAATCGGCCATCGAACGATCCCGCTTGAGCCACGAGTGTGTGGTGTCTGGCTTGAAGGCTGCAACGAGAGAAGCATTACAAATGCAACGACAGAAACGGTTAGAGCAACTCACTCTGGTTGAACCACTTAATGCCGTTCTGCATGTCCTCGATGATTTCCCGCGAAGTGTACATCACCTCGTTCTGCACGGCCTGGTGGAAGGTAGACGTCTCGAAGGCGCTCGAATAGACAGAGTTGCGATCGTGGATGAGGGCTCGCTGCGGAAACTTGGCCAGGCACGTGGCCAGCTCGAGGGCATTGCCCAGCGCCGTGCCCGTGGGAACTATGCGGTTCACCAGTCCAATGTCGTGGGCCTCCTGGGATCCCACCGGTCGACCAGTGAGTATCAGATCCAGAGCACGGGACAGTCCAATCATGGCCGGCAGGCGAATAGTGCCGCCATCCAGCATCGGTACGCCAAAGCGACGATTGAAGAACCCCAGCACGGCGGACTCCTCCATGACGCGCAGGTCACACATCAGGGCCAGCTCCAGACCGTTCGCGATGCAGTATCCGTTGATGCCGCACACGACCGGCTTTTTGATCTGGCGGCGCGTGGGCCCTACTGAGCCCTCCGGCCGCATGAGAATGTCCACGCTGATCTCCTCCTTCTCGTCGTTGCTCATCTCCAGGATGTCGAAGCCGGAGCAGAAAGACCCGCCCACGCCGTAGAGCACGGCCACCGGCGAAGTATCGTCCGCCTCGAAGTTGGCGAAGGCGTCGCAGAGTTGCGAGGCGGTGAGGGAATCAATGGCGTTGCGCTGTTGCGGCCGATTGATGCCGATCAGCGTGATGTTCTTGTCCTTCTCCACCAGGATGTTCTTCGGGGGACCCGACTCCGCCGCCTGGGGCTCGGCGTCTGCAAGAGCACATTTCCAATTACTTATTAACATTATGTCACTGGGGTTTGCGGTAAGTTACCTTTACGCAGTGCATTTGACGCCGAAAATGTGCGGCGGGCTGAGAAACGAGCCTGCTGTCCCACCTGCTGGCCCACCAGTGTGCCGAATCTGCGAAACATGTTCTGTGGCGGCAGTAAAAGCAATTATACGCAATTAAACTGGTAAATAAGCGGCAATGTTTACCGGAAAAATAGTTGTTCGTCAAGTTAACTTCATAAAAACAACCCAATGAGAATGGTGTTCAGGGTTGTAGCCTTGTAATTGGGAGTCATAATTATTAATCTAGCTTTTTTCCAAACTTGGGATTATTGAAAAGATTTTAATTAAAAGTGTATTAAAAAGTTATTCCCAATTTACCTGATTTATATTTGTTATTTATATATTTATAAATATTCATTTCATATTGAGAAAAAAGCTAGATTTGGTATTTATTTCAAGCCGTTTTGGATAACAAATAAGGTTATACTAATTTCGATCACAGTCGTGGTATTTTCTAAGGCGTTAGTGTTTTCTTTTGGCGTCTCCACGAATTTTTGCGAAATTTTACTTTGTGCTGATAAAATTAATTAAACCAAGTTTATATATTATATCAGTCATGGGCATGGAAGTGGATACCAAGGAGTCTGTGGTGGAGCTCACCGAGGCGGAAAACGAGCTGTACGACAGGCAGATCCGACTCTGGGGCCTGGAATCGCAAAAGCGGTTAGTAAGGAGCCGGCTTTTTTGCAAGGCTGTGTTAATAATGGCGGAAATGTACTTTATATGGTTTTAGTCTGCGCACATCGAAGATACTCATCGCTGGACTCAGCGGACTAGGTGCCGAAATAACCAAGAACATCATTCTCTCCGGAGTTAACTCCGTGAAGCTACTTGACGACAAGCCCGTCACCGAAGCAGACTTTTGTTCCCAGTTCCTAGCGGCACGTGAATCTCTGGGCAGCAACCGTGCCGAAGCCTCCTTGGCACGTGCACGTGCTCTGAATCCGATGGTTGACATCTCCACCGACACACAACCGCTGAAGGAGAAGGCCGCCGACTTCTTTGGTCAATTCGACGTGGTCGTGGTAAATGGAGCGTCTAACGAGGAGCTGTTGCGCATCGACACCATTTGCCGGGAGCTGGGTGTTAAGTTCATTGCCACCGATGTCTGGGGCACCTTCGGTTTCTATTTTGCAAGTCTGCAAAAGCACAGCTATGTCGAGTATGTAAATTAATATTATATTTTGTATATATTAAATTTTAAGCTAATTAAATTGCCCTTTTCTCCTCAACATAGGGATGTAGTCAAGTACAAGAAAGTTGAAAATTCCGATAAGAAGACAAAGTTCGAGACTTTCTCGATTCCTACGCAGCGGGAAGTGGACTACCCTGGATACTCAGCCTGGCTAGAGTTCGACATCACAGCACCGAGTTATCAACGCAAGCTGAAGCGCAACGGACCGGCCATTATCCTGCTGAGTGTACTGCAGAAGTTCCGCACCACCCATCAGCGCGATCCCTGCTACAAGAGCCGGACGACTGACTTGGATTTGCTTCGCAAAATACGCGACACAATTTTGCCAAACTCTGCACTGAGCGACGAAACTCTGGGTGTCATTTTTGCCCAGATATCTCCAGCGGTGGCTGTGGTCGGCGGTGTTGTGGCCCAAGAGGTTATCAAGGTGGTCACAAAAATGGAAGCACCTCACCGCAACCTCTTTCTATTCGACCCAGTGACCTGCGCAGGATACGTGGAGACTTTCGAAGCCAAGTAACTGAGAAATCCAATAATAAATCTAAAAGTTACATTCACTCATTTCAAATAACACCACAGTTGAAAATTTTATTTGTTTTTAATGTCCCGTAGTTATCAAAAAAGCTTAGCTTGGGGTTCTCTTAGCGGGGCGCTTAAGGTTTAGGGGATGTTGGCCAAATAGTCCTTGATTGAGGCCGGGTCCAGACGCTGGAAACCGTTCTGATCGCAGATTCCGATTTCAATATTATCGGCAGTCATTTTTCCCTCAAAGCCCTCCTTCAGAGTCAGGATGGCTGTGTGGACAGCATCCTCCAGCTCTAGTTCTTCGCTGTAACTGCACGACAAACGAAAATTTCAGTATTGACAGTTTACACTCGGTACTCGAGTGGTACTCACCGCTTCTCCAGGAAAGTTTTGCCATTAACAGCATTCTTGCCCATGGCAGTGGCCTTCCAGGCGAAGTAGGCGCCCGAGGGATCGGATTGGTACAGGTACGGGCGATCGTTGTCCCAGCCACAGATCAGCAGGGATACGCCGAACGGACGAACGCCACTAGAAAAACGAGGCTAGTTTTAGGAAGGTATGGATTTAGGGTATGGTATGAACTTACCCAGACTGGGTGTACTCCTGCATAAGGGTTGCCACGCGCTGCACCAGCTGCGACACCGGAATAGGCTCCTTGTAGGTGAGGTAATATGTCTGGGCGATCTTGCGGGCCTGTTTCACCAGTAGACGATAGTCCGGACCCATTCCCGAGTAGACCATGCCGATGTGCTTATTGATCATCTCCACGCGGTGGACACTGTGCTCCTCGTACAGCGGTGACTTGTGCTTGTTCTCGGTGGCAATGACGACGCCGTTTGATGCTACATTAAATTGGAGTCACTTATTGCGCCTATCGATCAGATCAGACAGATTCTCACCCATAATGCCCACGGAGGGAGCTCCGCCAGACACCGCCGCCAAGGCATACTCCAGTTGGACAAGCTTGCCCGAAGGACTGCAGAAGTGCAAAAATTGTGTTTATTGCCCAGTCATGGTGGAGTACCGGTCGGAAAATAAACATTCCTCAATGGTTCTTAGGGTCCACTTACCTGAACGTGGTCAGGGAAAAGCTGTAGCGTTCAGTAGCCATCTTTTACGGTCCTGAGCAGCAGTAATGTTATTTGTAGAATAAAAAAGCCGACTTACTTTGCACAGAAACAAAAATGACACAGCAAATGGCTGACAAAGTGACCAGGTGCAAAGCTGAATAAGGTGACTTTGTTTCGATAAAAAATACTAAAATATCATCTTGGCTAAAACCCGCTAACAAAATTCACAGCTACTTTTTTATATTATTCAATTTAAAACTAAACACTTCTAATTTTAAATTTAGTTTATTGACTAGCATTATTATTAATCGGAATTGGATTTTTTTTTTTTTTTTTATTTTCAGTATGGTGGGAGCCCTACTTTTTGGTAACAAATTTCTGGTATATTTTGACAGATATGATGGGTCGAAAACAACAGTGTTTTTCACCGGTCGTGTTGCGGCCACTCTTGTTTTCATCTCCCCAAAAATAACGCTCCGGCGTCGCGAAAAATAAGTTAAAATTCATCCTCACAGAAATATGGTTCGCGGAGCTCTCCGAGGTGGACGCCCCATGCGGGGGGGTATTCGTCCGCCATTCAAGAAGACCTTTGTGCCGCGCCACCCGTTCGATCTCACCCTGGCAGAGGTCTGCTTCCCAAAAGTTCCGCTCGCTGGCGCCGTGGATGATTCTGCTCTGACTGCGGTAAATCAATAAACGCACATGGGTGGAGGAATGGAATTAATTAGCCTTATTCTTAGGCCCTACTGAAGCGCAACCAGGACCTGAGCCCCAATCCCAGCGAGCAGACGGCCATCGGAAACCTGGTGACCAAGGTGCAGGCTGTGCTGGACAATCTAGTGGTGGCCCCCGGAGATCTGACAACTTGTGTAAGTAGTCTGGCAGGACAGAAGAAACAGACCTCTCTAATTTTCTTAATCAACAGCAACTGGAGGAGGTACGCCAGGTGGGCTCCTTCAAGAAGGGCACCATCCTTACCGGCAACAATGTGGCCGACGTGGTGGTAATCCTCAAGACACTGCCGACTAAGGAGGCGGTCGACGCCTTGGCCAAGAAGGTGGAGACCGATCTAAAGGCCAGCATGAAGACCGAGGTGCTAACCAAGGGAGACCAGCACACTATCCAGACACACGAGCGCGGCTTCGACATTGCCAATGTCCACGCCAAGGTGCGCATCCTGATTGCCACCTTACCACAGAACCTGCGTAAGCTGGAGCCAGAGATTCACATGGACCACAAGCTGATGCAGAGCCATTTGGCCGCCATTCGCCACACACGATGGTTTGAGGAGAACGCTCACCACTCCTCGATCAAAGTTCTTATTAGAATTCTAAAGGATCTCACACGGCGATTCGACGCCTTTGCTCCGCTGTCGGCCTGGATGCTGGATTTGATCGCCCATTTGGCCATTATGAACAACCCATCGCGCCAGGCACTGCCCATCAATCTAGCGTTCCGGCGCGTTTTCCAGTTGCTCTCCGCCGGGCTCTTTCTGCCTGGTTCGGCCGGCATCACCGACCCGACCGAGCCGGGCCACATCCGAGTGCACACTGCCATGACTCTGGAGCAGCAGGATGTGTGCTGCTACACGGCCCAGACGCTGCTCCGCGTGCTGGCTCATGGTGGGTACAAGCACATCCTGGGCATGGAGGGCAACACCAGCATCGTGCGCGAAATGTCCGTCTGGAACGGCGTGTGCGTCTCACCGCTGAGTGCTGTGTACGAGAAGCCTACGGATAAGAAGGATGGTGACATCGAAGAGGACATTGAGATGATTGAGAACGAGAATGAGGACGATGGAGGCAGTGACGAAGGCGCCGAGTAACACCTTCCCCTTCCATTCATATTCAATCGCACTTTATGTATCACCTACTCATGTATGCATGTATTTTTCGAAGAGCCCATTGACTAAAGAACTAGCATGCTTCCAGTTATGGGTTCATCCTCACAAACAGAGTCCGTTAATTCTTTTCCAAGTATCTCCAAGTAAGTTTCGGCTGTTAGGCCCCTTGGCTCGCTGACTTTGATGGCCAAGTCGGCTATTTGCAGGCGGTGGCCTTTGCTGAGATTCCGGGTTGCCACAATGGATTTGCCCAACTTATTCCTGCAAGGCAACTCGCAGAGCATAATGTCTTTATCATGGACATCCCGCAGAGCTTCTTTCAGCTCATTACCGCCATTTAGGGTTCTTATTATTTCACTGGCAGAGAGTGGTGGTTTCTTTCCTAGCTTAAAGTCCCCAATTGCTTTTGATAAGCCTCGCAGTTCCGCAGGCTCTAGAGAGCAGCGGTGGTCGGAACCCTTCTGGTTCTTGTCCAGCGTGAAATGGCGCTCCACTATGCGGGCGCCCAACAAAACTGCGGCCTGGCTAATGGATATCCCCAGCTCGTGTCCTGAGTAGCCAATAACCACGCTCGGAAAGCGTCGCCTAAGCAAGGAAATAGTTTGCAACTGGCAATCTTTCGGCAAAGTTGGGTAAGACGAGACACAATGCATGAGGGCAAAGTTGTGTTTTCCAGCCTCTTTCATTATCTGAACAATCCGTTCAACCGTCGCCATTGTCTGCATTCCCGTAGAGATGACCAAAGGCAAGTCTAGGCCAGCTGCCTTTTTTAGAAGCGGAAAATTGTTTGCATCTCCAGAGCCAATTTTGATGAAGGGCACATTTAACTCCAACAGAAAGTCCAAGGAGCACTGGTGGAGATAAGTGAAAATTCAATTATTTTACAAATTAAATATTTAGAAAATGTAGAATTCTTCAGATTAGTGGACAGGGATATTACCTCATCCATTGCGGATGCAGTGAAGTCCACATTAAGTTCCCGACTGTAAGCTTGCAATTCCAGGTACTGATCCTTGGAGAACTCTAGGTATTCCTTGTGCTCCCCGTATGTTTTTCCCCACGCGTGATCACTGACATATTCACGTTCCAGAGCGGATCTGGTAAACTTTGCTGGCAAATCGGATTTTTGAAACTTTACGCAGTGGCAGCCAGCTTTCTTGGCCTCAGAAATCATTTGCTTGGCCGTCGCCAGCGATCCCTGGTGGTTCTGCCCAATTTCCGCTATTATATAGACGGCGTCATCTTCGAATCTATTTAAAATTTTGTTCAAAAGCATTTTCAATTAATTTGAACTAATTCAAACGCGCTTAAATTAACAGTAAATTGAAAATGGCAAGGGCGTGGGCGGGAGACAGCGTGACCATTAAACGCTCTAGTATTTTTTTCTTTTAGCTACCATATATACTGCGCTATCAAAAAGTCGTTCTCAACAATTTTCCTCTCGCTCTCTCTTATCGATGGTGAAAATCGATGCATCGCCATTTTTAAATCATCGATAGTATCGATTTTCGTTTTTGCAGCTCTACCATAGTGAGTGGTCGATCCAGGTCTACATAAAAAAATATAAAAACGTAAAATTAACGCTAATAGTTACGTGGGCAGTCATTTTTGAGGAAATAAACACTCAGTAGCAGCGCAGCAGCAAGCCGGAAACATGGGTGACGTCATGAATATAGACAGCATAATATCCCGACTGCTGGAGGTGCGTGGGGCACGGCCAGGCAAGAATGTACAGCTCTCGGAGAACGAGATCCGGGGCCTCTGCCTGAAGTCGCGTGAGATCTTCCTCTCGCAGCCCATCCTGTTGGAACTGGAGGCGCCGCTCAAGATCTGCGGCGACATTCACGGCCAGTACTATGATTTGCTTCGCCTCTTCGAGTACGGCGGCTTTCCCCCGGAGTCCAACTACCTGTTCCTGGGCGATTACGTTGACCGCGGCAAGCAGTCGCTGGAGACCATTTGCCTGCTCCTCGCCTACAAAATCAAATACTCGGAGAACTTCTTCCTACTGCGCGGCAACCACGAATGCGCCAGCATTAACCGCATATACGGCTTCTACGACGAGTGCAAGCGCCGCTACAGCATCAAACTATGGAAGACGTTCACCGACTGCTTCAACTGCCTACCGGTGGCGGCCATTGTTGACGAAAAGATCTTCTGCTGCCATGGCGGCCTGAGCCCCGATCTGACCTCGATGGAGCAGATCCGTCGGATCATGCGGCCCACCGACGTACCCGATCAGGGCCTGCTGTGCGATCTGCTCTGGTCCGATCCGGACAAGGACACTATGGGCTGGGGCGAAAACGATCGCGGCGTCAGCTTCACCTTCGGCGCCGAGGTGGTGGCCAAATTCTTGCAGAAGCACGAGTTCGATCTCATCTGCCGCGCCCACCAGGTGGTCGAGGACGGTTACGAGTTTTTCGCGAAGCGCCAACTGGTTACGCTCTTCTCGGCGCCCAACTATTGTGGCGAGTTCGACAACGCCGGCGCTATGATGTCCGTGGACGACACGCTGATGTGCTCGTTCCAGATCTTGAAGCCGGCAGACAAACGTAAAAAGTAATATCACACATAATCCAACAACAAACAACAGTCTTTTTCTATATAACAAAAAACAAAACAAAACCGACACACTCGAGAAACAAATCCGAAACACACTTACAACCAGAAATAAAATGCTTGAAACACATCAGATCATGGATGAAACGTAAGTGGGCAGTTAACAAAAGAACCGATTGCCAAGTGAATCACTCACCGAAACCTTATCTCTCTTTCTGGTCACTTTTATCGACAGCCCGGGGCAAGTGAAAATCTACAATAACCGAATCGGAAACCCAAACCCTATCCCAATACGACACCACCCTGGATAAGATGATGCATAAAGGGAGGGAGACGAGGACCCGCTGCAGATGAATGAAGTTTTAACCCATTGAGATTTTATTCGCAATTACAAGTTCCCATTACCAAATTCCATGATTAAAAGCAAACATATTTATTTTTAATAACCGCTCCAGCTCCCCGCATATCTTCAATATCTACCGACTACCGACCAACCCATCCGCACACATTCACACGAACACACACACGCACCTGCAGACCTGCTGCTAATATACGTTTTGTCCAAATTTTAAACACTAGGTAAACAGGTCAGCCTAGTAGAATCGGATTAGACGGACCGAACGGACATGGACACGGTCATAAAGCATATATAAACGGGGGCCCTTTAGCGCTCTTTGGCCTTAGGAAGAGTATATGAAAAAATATAAAACAGAAACCTAAAGAAAAGGGAAAACAGAAAACATTAAACAAAGGAAGAGAAAGAAGGAACGCTTGCCAAGAAGTGAAAAACGTAAACACTGTGTTTTGACCTTGAATTTAAAAGAGAAATCAATCAGTTTTTGTTCGTCCACTTTAGCCCAAAAAGAAAATGGTTAGATTGCACCCAAATTTCCATTGCCCCGCCCCCCGCTTTTCCGTTCGTCATCCTCCTGTATCATTTATAAGATGTGTTTTTTAAAAATTAACTATTATTAATATGTATTATCAATAATCCTTTGTATTAATAAACAAAAGATATAAAACGTGTATGAATTATGAAGCTGATTTCAATAAATATTTGAAAGATCCATAATAAAAAAAAAAAAAAAAACGCCGAGTCGCAGGCTTTCATATCGCGTATTCTGCTTTATTTATGTACATTTACATTAGGAAAATACTTGTAACTTGCTCTAGATGAATGCTTTCTAATGGTATGTGTTTGGTGTGAGCGTGCTCTCGAGATCTACTCGGCGGGGCTGCTAGCCTCAGCTTGGACGGATGGGCTTGTGAGGTGAGCAGTTGCACTCTCGTTCGCAGTGGCGGCCACCGGTTTCTCCTCAATGTGGCTGGCCTCGACGGCGGCGGTAAGGTCTGCAATGTCTGCAGCACTTTCTCCAGCCGCCTGATTAGCCTCTTCCTCTTCTTGATGATGCTGCGGCGGCGGCAGCTCCTCCCCCTCCTTCATTGGAGCCGGGGGGTCTGCGATGGCTTCGGAAATGTCCGAGGACGCCTCACACGCCACGACAGGCTGATGGCCTTGGAGCACATCGGGATTGATGTCGTTGATGATGGCACGCAGACGTTGAATCTCCTCGTTGGCCAGCTGCAGGTCCTGCTGAAGGCGCTCGTACTTGTCATGCTGGTGGCGCACCACACCGATATTATTCCTGATGTACTCCATTGGATTCTCTGGGCGCTCTTTGATCACGCGGATGAAGATTTTGGTGAGCGAATCCAGGACGCTGCCGCGCTCCAGGTAGCGACGGATCTCGTCGCGCTTCGGGTCGATAGGCTGTGTCATCGGGGGCGAATGCAATTAGGTCGTTTCTCTCGGATTTATTGGCAAAGCTCACCTTAAAGGACATCTTGGAAAATGGAGACAGGTGGTATGACCAGACAGCAACTTGAAAAAATACACAATTCAAGTCCCATTAGTAGTGTGACCGTTTGCGGAAAACTTAAAAAGCACACATGTTCTTTTTACTGGTACTTAGGTCGTCAAAAAAAAAAAACTAAAAAATAAGCTTCAGATTTAGTTAAAAAATATATAATGATATATGTATGTACATACGTAATTACATATATTTTGAATAAATAAATTTATTGATATTTTTATGTATTAAATTAAAACTTTTGAAATCGGCGGTTAAAACCTCTGCGCATGTCAGAGAATTCAGTACTCTATTTTTGTTACCGCGAGATACAGAAATTGTGCAAACGGCTTTTTAAGAGGAGCACTCGCAACGTAGAATATTCGATCTGACAATGAATACGTTTGAAAACACCTTTATCCGGGGTCCTTCCCCGTCCTATTCCGACGATGCCAACTCGGAGAATGCCTTGTCTGTGACCCTGCCCATTGGGGCAACCGTTCCGGAATTGGACTTCTGTCGCGACGACTCCAAGACGGACACCGCCGACTACTTTGATGAGAAGTACAACAGCGACAGTTGCTCACGTCTGCATCCCGGCCACCAGGGACGCAACACCTTTGCCTTCTGGACGATTGTGGTAATCCTTCTGGCCCTAACCGTCGGCAATCTGATCCTGACTCTCACCATTGTGGGCGTCCTGCGTCTGGGAAAGGGTATCCAGGGCATGGAAGTGATTCCCGAGGTCGATGTGGTCAAGTTCTATGGCTCAACAGAACTGGAGCGCGTGCAGACCAGTTCAATTGGCCAGATACACGGATTCACTGATGTCCCGGTGAGCATTAGCAGTGACGGAGAGGACGGAGGCGTTCATGTGAGGGTGTTTCGCACTGCCAACGGTGCCAGCAGCGAACGCGATCGGATTGTCCTGAACAAGGAGGGCATCCTCATCCAGGCCACGAATCTGTTTGAGGTGAAGGACCCGCTGAATCGACTGCCGCTGTTCAGTACTCACCGTCCCCAGTATAACATTCCGGGCGGAGTGGACGCCCTGCAGGCCAAGGTGGTGAGTGCTAGCGGCATTGCCAGTCCCATTGACGAATCCCTGGTGATGGAGAGCGACGGTCGCATGGCTATTAGGGGCTCGGAGGGTGTTTTCTTTGACGCCGCCAGCGTGGACATGCAGGCCGAGCATCACGTATCCATCAACTCGACGCAAGGTGCCACCATCCTAGAAGCGGGCACTGGCATCTTTCTGGATATGGAGCGCATTCCCATTGTCAGCTCCGAAATGGGTCTGCGCACGGGCAGCGTTCAGTACAAGATCTGCGTGTGCATGCCGCATGGAACACTCTTCCGAATTGCCATTCCACGGGTGCACAACGGTCCCAAGATTTCGTGCTCGCACTTCAGCGGCAAGGACGATCCCTGCGAGGTCAACTAAGTGGGAAAATAAAGTATCCTTATGCTTGACGTATCCCTAAAACAAATGTTACGTAGCTCGTTTTTATTTTCGAGGAAATGTACACGATTTAAGTTGTAAATTGAAAACGGATTCCAAAAACTTGCATTGCAAGGCGAACAAAATATGATTTAGGGCTAAAAACTTAATTGTTCCGATTGCCAGATATAATACAGAGTGGCATCGGATTCCCTGGATGAGAATATACATAATGGGGCGAGAAACGTTTTCAAATTAAGAGGCGTCGCGTGAATTGAATTCCAAAACTAAAAACTAGCAAAGAGTTGGCGCGCGGGTTAGATAGAGTCGACGACTTTCAGGTGGCACCCGGAGACGGGTGACGGAGCTTCGATGTGCTGGGCAACACGCCTGCCAGATTGTCCGGCACCATGCTAAGAAGCTCAGCTTCACTTAGTTGCGCCAAACGGCCTTTGCTTTTCGGCTTCGCTGCTGCTGCTGTTGCTGCTGCTGCAAGAGGAACCTGCTATGAATCCCCCTTTTTTTTGGGAGCTCCAGCTGAAGGACTTACCGAATGAACTGCTCGAGGTTATAGTGTCCTCGGGATTGTATTCATCAGCCGCTGTGTCTCTCTTGTCCTTGATGCTGGCCAGGATCTTGGAGAGATTGGCTGGTATGGATATGCCGGCCAACACTGCATTCGATGAGGAGGCTGAACCCTGCAGGAAGAGAAAATATAAAGAATAGAAGGAAATGGTGGCATTTGAGCAACTCACCGATGGCTGCAGCAGGCCGGCAATTTCCATTTGTTGCGCCGCAATTTGTTTATTGATTTCGTTCACCTGCCGCTCTAGATCGTTGGAGATTCTTGGAGGAGCAGCAGCCGGCGTGAATTCGTCGTCGTCGTTGTCGGAGCCGCCGGGCGAATAGGGTTCATTGGAATCATCTTTTACTGGTGGCGGGGCCACAGCAGCTTTGGGGGCATCTGGAAATTGCAGAAAATGGTATTAGGTTGGCGCTTTATATGCTGCCCGCCCACAAAACTTTTACTCCGCTGAAGTTTGGCTATTGGCGCCTTGATAATGGCATCGATATCGAACTCATCATCCTTCGAGCTGGTGGAGTGGGTGCTTGCCTTCCGCTTGGGGCTGCTTGGAGGCGTAAACGAAACGGGACTGCGAGACTTCTGCCAGAAATTTAAATAATATAATTACGAGTCACCTTAAAAATAATGAAACCTGGGCTTACCTTCGTTAACTTGCTGCTGCTGGTGCTGTTTTTGGGCGTGGACACCGGCGGAGGCAATGGCAGAACCGGGGCAGGGCGCTTGCTTAGGCAACGCACAATAATCCCCAGGAGCGTGTTTGGTCGCTGGGCATCCTCGTAAAAGGGAACACGCTCGGCGGGCACCAAAGCTGATGGCAACTCATCGCTGGAGCCCAAGGGAAAGATGTAAAAATCCCGAATCTGATCTGAATCCACCCCGAGAACGCCCAGCCGCTGACGCGAATCGAGGTACTCAAAGAACAGATCAAACTTGGAGGTTTCGGTTGGCGAAGAGGGGAATATGTTCACGATGACCACCTCCTTGGTGGGACTCTTCTTTAGCTTCTTGATGTAATCCCAGACATTGATGCGGGTGATCCGTCCAATCACGTCCAGCTGGATGGGAAGCAGGTTGCCCAAAAGCTGGCTGTCGCCCAGAACGGGGTGCATCACCACCTCGAAGTCGGTCACATCGATCATTTTCAGATTCCCCTCCCATAACGTGCTGGTGGTCAGGCCCTGGACATAGCGAGAGTACCGGTCCGTCATGGGCTCGGCGACCTTCGAGGCGCTCGGCAGCGTGGGAATTGGCTTGATTAGAGGCTTGGCGGGTTGTCCCAAATTTGCCGCCTGCTCAACTGTTTTTTCAGATTCCAAAATCTGATCAATCAGGTTGTAAGCACTGGCGTCCAACTTCTTTTCTGGAATCTTCTTCGGCGCTGGGGCTTGATCCGCCTCGTCCTTTTTTCTGGCAATCAGCTCCTTTTCCTTGCTGTTTTTATCCCGCGACCGATGCTCTCCTCCGCCTGCCGTCTCACCTTCATTATGGTGCCTGCGGTGACGCTTTTCGGTGCTTCGACCCCGGCTACTGGATCGACTGCGACTTCTTTTGCGGTGATGATGATGCTTGTGGCTCTTGTGGCGCTTCTCCTTGGCCGACCCAGACTTCTCCCGGGAGCCGGAACGCTCCAGGATGGAGATATCCGATTCGCTCAACTGTGACGTTAGCTTCCTGTCAACCTGTTGGGGTTCGCTGACCTCCTCTTCGGGCAGCGTCACATCCATCTTGGTGGCAATCACCTCCTCCTCACCCTTGTGGGTCTTCACCACATAGTTTTGGGCACAGGACAGCATATCCAGTTCGGATTTCTTAATCATGTCCAGCTGGTGGCGATTCTCCTCCTCCCGCCACTTGGCCAGCTCTTGGCTGGCCAATTGCTCGGGCGTCATCCGGACCAGCTGTCTGGGCTCCACCTGCTTGGCACAGATCTTTTCGAAGAGGGTCCGATTCTTGCGATCCTTAATGTTAAACTGTAGCGACCGGTACTTGGCCTTGTACTTGGCACCCACGTCGCGTCCAAACGAGTTGAACATCTCCGACTCTACGTTCTCCACGAACTGATCCACCTCGGCTTCCGTCAGCCACGTTGTTGTTGTTGTTGGGAGTTGACTTGAGGCCAGTTCTGCAGCCTGGGCCTCCTTAATCCGCGCCAGAAGATGCTCCTTGAGGGACCGTCGAATGCCGGTACGAACGGGTTCAGGCTTACCGCTGGATCGACTTGGGGTGTTGGGTGGCTTCTCTTTGTCTTTGTCCCGCCTGGCCACGACCTGGAGACCACGCCCAACCGTCGTTAAAGGAGATTTGGTGGCAGCTTCGAGGGGTCTCTTCGTGACTGTTGGCTCGACGGCAGGAGTGTATGGATCCGGGAGTCGCTTTACCAGGAGCTTCTGCAAATACATTTTGTGAATTATCTGCTGCAGAAGGCGTGCGTCATGGACTTACCTCTGGATCAGGGGATTGCATGGTAGCCGAGGGCAGCACCTCGAAGGTGGGATTCTCCTGCAGCCACTTGCGGAACTGAAGTGCTGTGGGGGCCAAGTGGCCGGTGATCACACGTCCAGTTTTACGCTCAAACACATTGATCTGATGGGATATAATTTATATTCATTTTAAATTAAATAATTTAGTAATTAAATAATTTAATAATTTTAAAATTTAGTAATTAAATAATAAATAATTTAATAATTTAATTATAAGTTATAGATCTTACATACCCGTTCCACTTTTGACACGGCGTCCGCCTGCCGCAGCATGTCCTCAAAGAGATCCTTCTTCTTGTTCTTCTTTGCCTCCAAGACCTGGTGCAAGGGCGATGGAACGCTGGTCATAGGGGAGTCGGGGCGACCCCTGACCGCGCTGTTAGCATGAATTGCATTTTGGGCATACTTTCGTATGCAATCTTCGCCGCAGTAAACCGAATTGGAAGCCGCCGGCCGCTTGCAGAGCACACAGTTCGTGTCTGCCGCAGGCACCAGCTTGATAAAGTTTAGCTGCTGCTGCTGTTGCTGCTGCGGAGGTGGATTCGTACTCATAGGGAATTTCTTGACTGGCTTCATCATGGGACTGCGCAGGGGAGAACTGGCCACAGTAACTCCCACCGGCAGTAATCTTCTGGGATTCGCCGGAGACTCGGCTGGGACTTTGGTATCATTGAACTTTTCCTCAGTTTGAACGGTTGGCCTGGCCACCACCAGCATGTCCGTGATGCGGGGTTGACTCTGGAAAGGAGTAGCGACATAAAGAGGTGTCCTCGCACGAGAAATTAATCATCCAGATGGACTCACCTTCTCTTCCTGCTTTTTAACGCACTTCGGGCACTTCCAATCAACGCCCTTGTGCTCCATCTCTGTGCCCATGGCCTTGGTTACCCCCACACAGGTGCCGTGGAACCAATCCTCGCACAGATCGCAGCATATCATGAAGCGATTGTTGTGCGGCTGCCGGCAAACGCACCAAAGCCTGTAATTAATCGATTTTCAATTGGTAAATAGTGCAAGTGAAGGCATAGCCCTTACTTGTTGGGGTCATCATCATCCTCCTGAGATTCTGATGCCTCGGGATCGTGACTCTGGCTGGTGTTCAGCTTCTTTGATCTTCTGGGCACCGTTGAGCGCCTGGCCAGTGATGGCTCCCGGGGGTTTGGCCTTTTCGGCCCAATTCCACTCTGGCTCTCGTTGCTCTGGCTGCTGGTGTCCAGCGTGGGTTCGCTGAAGGACATGTGGCTCAGATCCCCGGTGCTCGTTGTGGGCGACTCTGAGGGAATCTGTGCTCGTCGCTTGGCACGCGTGGTTGGCGCTTCCATGGGGGGCAGGTAAATAATTCGTCCATTACCGCGGACAACTTTTGCAGAGGCGGTGGCCAAAGTTCTTGAGGGTGTGCTGCAGGCCATCGGAAGGGATGGCAACGGATGTTCAGCAGGTGGTGGCTACAAATTTAAGAAAATTATTAGATAAAATATTACAATTAAAGGGAAGAACCTCCTCCTACTCTTACCGGTTCTGGAGGGGCTGGCGTCGTCAGGGAGACAGGCTCTATTGGTGTGGGCATCGACACCATGGCATCTAGCGTGGCCAGGCCTGGCTCGGCACTGGCCAAAACCTGTTTCACCACCTCGGCCTCAAACTGTTTGTCCTCCTCGATAAGGCCAACCACATGCTGCAGAAAATCAGCGGTAATCTCATCTTCGTCTGGGGCATCCATTATGTCAATTTGGTTCGCGGAACTCTGCATCTCTGCAGGGGCAAAGTTCTGCTGTGGCACCGCATCCAGGCCAGCCGCTGTACTCTCCAACATCTTCACCAGTTTCGGTATATCCTCGACAGCGTTTACCGGTGGCGGCGGCTGCTGCTGCTGCTCCACCAGCGTTGTCTTCAGCAGTTCGTCCTGAACAATGGAGTTGATAAGATCCAACTGCTTGTCGTTCTCCGCCGCCAGTTCCGAAGAGCTTTGGTGCGTCTCAATCACAATTTGTGCGGGCAACTTGTGGGACTGGGCTGTGTCCACGCCGATGGGCATAAAGCCCTTGGATGGGGTGGAAACTTGCATGGCATTGGATATGGGTGAAGCCATATGTGTTGGTTGCCTGCTGAAGGTCGTCTTTGGAGTGCTGGGCGATGTCATGGCGGCACGATGACGGGTCGGATCGGGCGAGGCTTTGCTGGAAGTATGGTTTTCGCCCAGCAGACTGTTGAGATTTGTGAACACCCCCTTGGGGCTGGCCATATTCTTGTTGATGACAATCTCTTTGACCTCCTGCGGCTGGTTACTGAATACCCCGGGACTGGCGATGACACGTCCCATTTGCACAGCAGGTGGCAAGCTGCGGTCTTTCACAGGAACAGTCACGGCTGGCAGCCGAGGCTTTCGCACGGGCAGCGCCTGATGGGCGGATCTAAATTTGAGAAACGAGGTGGTGGGGAGACCTCTGCCCAAGGCAATAACTGAAGTTGGAGCCTTCGGAGGCAGATTTATGATCTGGCCAATCTGGGGAGCCTTTTGTTCCACGATCTCCTTCCGTCGCTTTACCTCGGGGAAGTGCTTGGGAGTGGAGGAAGGTGGGGGCTGAAGTTTGACTGGCTTGGCCGGGGCTGGCGGTCTGCCCGATTTTCTGCCCCGCTTCTTCTTGCTGGGATTGCGGCCACCGCTGCGCCTCATCTGGAAGTCCATGTCGCTATCCCTGTCGTTGTCCGAGTCCTGGCCGTCGTCACTGTCCTCGCTCATCTCCTCAGTGTCATAGGACTTGTCGGCATTCTCCTCATCGGCGGAATCCGAGCTCTGAGCATCGTCATCATCCTCGACATAGTCCTGCACAGGAGCGATTACCTTGACGGGGAAGCGGGTCGGCCTTGGCCTTACACTAACTATGCTGTTAGCGGTAATCTCTGGCTTCGGTCTGGGCAGTGGCTGCTGGATGGGCTTTCGAATCACGTGCACCTTTGGCTGCAACTGTGGCGGAGGCGGGGCCTGCGCCGGCTTGGTGGGTAGTCTCTGGATCTTCACCTGCAGCGGAGTGAAGGGCGTGGCCTGAACACGCTTCTTGGCATTGATCAGCTTCAGACTTCCCGGCGTCTGCATGATGATCTTGCGACTCTGGGCCTGCATATCTATGGACATCTTCTCGGCCCGCTTGTGGTTCTTTAGCTGCTCCGGCGTGGTAAATGGAGTGTAGTTGTGATCGTTTCGGATAACTTCCAGCAGGGCGTCCGTTTCCGCAGTCCGCTTGTAAATGGAAACACCGGCGAGCTCTGTAAATGACAACCAGAAATCAGTTGGGGAAACACGAGTAATCTTCTTCTAGGAAACTGCAAAATTTGACTTCTCCATGACCACAACTATAATATACGATATATTTACTTAATGCGTTCTTCACAACCATGTCGGCTGTACCGTCCGCGTAGAATTGCTCGACCCGCAGGCCTACAATTTGGGGCCGTTCCTTTGGCTTGCGGCGTTTCCGCTTTTTAACGACTTTCGGCTTGCGCCCGGGACGTCGTCGGGTGCGGGGAGCCTCGGCCTCGGTTTCCGAAGATTCAGTATTGTTCTCATCGCCGGTGTTTTGATTCTCCTCGTCGGGCACGTCCTCATTGCTCCCATCATCCTCGCCATCACTCTGACTGCCATTGTCGCTGTCGTGTTCCGAGTCCGTGGCCGTCTCCATGAATCGCTCCAGCTCCTCTAGCCGCTCGGCCTCCTCCTGGTCCATCATGCTAGGTGTCGGCGAGGTGAGGCGCACCACGCTGATGGTGGAAATCGATTTTTCCTCTGGAGATAAGCAATGTCGATTAGGGGCTTGATAGAGATTTTTGCACCGTAAGTATACCCATGAGGTTCCCGATGGCGCGCTCGTCAAAGGAGATGCCATTCTTACTGTACACCACAACCAGATTGGAGTCGCCATCAACGGCCGCCGGCCGGGCGCTGGGCGCCTCCGTAAACACCGAACTGGACATGGTGCCGACTTCTAGTGGCAAGCGTTAGCGGCGCATCGGAGTCCAGAGCCCGCAAAGCGTTCACTTTACTAGCTGGCCACAATCAGAACGATATAACTCATTTGTTGTTGCTGCTGCCGCCGCGTTGTGACGCCGACATTGGATCGAATCGAAACAGATCACTGGAGGAGCGGCGGTGGCGATACGCAATCCTATAGTTGCATCTGAAGCACGGACAGACGTTGATGGGTGGGCGGTGGCTATTCGGGCACATAAACTACTACTATTTCTTGATTTCAATTGCAAATTCTTCAGAATTATGGAAATAAAATTCGCAAAAAAAACCGTCGAAGTGTGACCAGATGTGGGATGCAGTTATACCGTAAGTTATCGATAAGTTGGTCGATAGTTGCAGCAAAAAAAAAAAAACAGTTGTATTTCTCGGCCGGCTGACGGTCATACTTATTGCAAAGTAAAAAAAAAAAAAAAAAAAAAAAACAAAAACAAAAACCAACTGATAAACACTTAATTTACTGCTGTTGTTTGCTTCATTCGTAGATATCGGTCAGCTAATCTCATCGTTTGAGCTGCCCAGTTGCTTTGTGCAGTCAGTTAGTCAGTAGACTTCGCCTTCCCCGCACTCACGATGGCCACATACCAGATGGGATCGGGACATGCTGTGCCCATGACCTTATTTCGGGACAATAGGGATCGCGCAGTAAAGGCGATCCTGGAGAAGCTCCTGCCGGGTTTGAAGTTCTCCTCAGGCAACCTGGTGGTGCTTCTCGAAGGGGGCAAGGACAAGAGCCTGTACAACACCGACGTGGACTACGTGTTCCGACAGGAGTCCTATTTCCAGTACCTGTTTGGGGTCAAGGAACCGGGCTGCTACGGCATCATCGCCATCGATGTGAAGACGGGCGAAAAGAAGACCGTTCTCTTTGTGCCCCGATTTCCCGAGGACTACGGCACCTGGATGGGGGAGCTGCTCAGTCCAGCAGACTTCAGGGCCATGTACGAGGTGGACGAGGTCTTCTATGTTGACGAACTCAACGTCTATCTGGAGAGGGTGGAGCCCAAGCTGATACTGACGCTGAGCGGCACCAACAGCGATAGTGGCCTCACCCTCCAGCCGCCGGAGTTCGATGGCAAGGAGAAGTACGTGACCGACTGCGATCTCCTGTATCCCATTATATCCGAGTGCCGTGTGATCAAATCGCCCGCGGAAATCGAGGTGCTGCGCTACGTGGCCAAGGTCTCGTCGGACGCCCACATCAAGGTGATGAAATTCATGCGTCCTGGTCGCATGGAGTTCGAGGGCGAGTCGCTGTTCCTGCACCATTCCTACTCGGTGGGCGGGTGTCGGCACGCCTCCTACACCTGCATCTGTGGCAGTGGCATGAACTCCTCGATCCTGCACTACGGACATGCCGGCGCCCCCAACAACCGTCCCGTGCAGGACGGCGATCTCTGTCTGTTCGACATGGGTGCCAATTACTGCGGCTACGCGGCGGACATCACCTGCACGTTCCCAGCCAACGGCAAGTTCACAGCGGATCAGAAGTTCATTTACAACGCGGTTCTGGATGCTCGCAATGCGGTCATGACCACGGCCCGCGACGGAGTGTCCTGGGTGGATATGCACAAGCTGGCGGGCCGCGTGCTATTGCAGCGGCTGGCGGAGGGTGATGTGCTGAAGGGCGATGTGGATGAAATGCTCGAGGCTGGCGTCTCAGGTGTATTCCAACCCCACGGCCTGGGTCATTTGATTGGTCTGGATGTGCACGATGTGGGCGGCTACCTGCCCACGGAGCCGAAGCGTCCCAGCGAGCCGTGGCTTAGCAAGTTGCGCTTTGCCCGCATCCTGAGAGCGGGCATGTATGTGACCATCGAGCCGGGCTGCTACTTTATCGACTGGGTAATGGACCGTGCCCTGGCCGATCCGAACATTGCCAAGTACATCAATGTGGAGAGGTTCAATAGCTTCCGTGGATTTGGGGGCGTGCGCATCGAGGACGATGTGCTGATCACCCAAACAGGCACCGAGAATTTCGCTATTGTGCCCCGCACCGTTGATGAAATCGAGGCGACCATGAGCTCGGCATAAGCATGACTTTTCGACCCAGATACATTTCTTGGGTAATCTGCTGTACACATATACATATGTAATATACTTTCAATATGCACTGTATCATAATCAAATTATGGATAAACCAATAAACAATATTATTTGCGAGGTATGATCTGAGTTCTATGCCTTTGCAGCTGAGGGAATAGCTACCATGTGAAGCACTAAGCTAACCAATATTTTTGTGCTTTAATAAATTCTGATAAGACTTCAGATAACACAGACCCCTTGCTGATACGAAATCCATTCCCAACAACCACCTAATGTAGACTTTCGCGTTGGTTTATTGGTCGACAGTGTTAACAGAGTAATTGAGACGGCGGTCTGGCCAAGCGTGAGAGAGAGACGAGCGTCCAAGCGGTTTCTAATTCTATTTACAGGCCATCCAGGGGCTACATGTACTTCTTGGCATGTCCATTCTTTTGCTGCTGCTTGAGATGGATATGAGCGTTGCCATTCTGCGCTGTAGGCAGCTCACTAGAGGCATCACCGCCCGCACCGTGGCCCACCTCTGGCGCCTCAATGAGCTCGACGGCACAGCGACGTGGAAACCAGCCGCGGAGGTGACCTATGCGCTGACGCTTCTTGTCACCCAGTTCCTGCTCGGAGAGAACACGCTCACCAAACAGCCAGTGGTTGCGGAAGCGAGTTACTTTAATGACATCGTCCGGTCTTAGGCGGATACGCGGCTCATCGGAGCAGGGAGCGGCCAGGCAGACCCGCCAGCCCTGCGAGAAGAGCGGCAGCCAGCGTCCCGTGACGGGACTAATGCATCTGTAGGTGCGTGTTCTGGCCCGCTTCTCCTCCTTCTGGGCCAGTTGCTCACGCTGAAAAAGAGTTAAGAGTCATTGGTATCCCATTAAGTGTTACTTTTCTGCCTTACCGTCAAGGTGTATTGGTCGCAGCCATCCACCACCGGCCATTCAATGCCGTCGCCCCGCTTTTGGCACTCGTCATTGAAGACCAGTCGAAGATTCTGGCGCCATTTTAAATCGTAGGGATAGAGGAACTCATCGTCACTGTCGGCATTCCTGTATCGCCGATAGATGGCCTTCTCCACAATCCAGATCTCGATGCCCGTCTGGTTGGTGACAATGGTCTTCATCTGGATGAACAGCAGCATGCTCAGGCCAATCACAACGCCGATGGCCAGGCCCATGCCCAAGATGCACATGATAATGCTGGCCAGTGTGAACTGGACGCTGGCCAGGTGCGTCAGGCCGTGGGTGAGATAGTAGTAGCGGTAGACGCCGCGCCAGAAGGAGCAGCACAGCACCACGGTGCCCTGCATGCTGCCCAGGATGGAGAAGAGCAGGAAGTAGGTGAAGTAGGCGTGATTGGCCCAGCCAACGCAGTGATTTATCCACGGGCAGTGGTGATCCATCTTCTTGACGCAGCGATCGCCTAAGGAATAGAGGAGTTTTTATATTTTAATTGCATTTTTTGAATATGTAAACCTTACTCACACTTGCGACAGTGATGGGATCGGGGGGCCTTGTAGCCCTCACACTTCTTGCAATACTGCAAGAACTGCGTGTCCCTGGGATCCTGCAAAGATGTTTAAATTAAAAACACACATAAAAATGTAGTCGGAAGTATATTAAAAACAATATTCATGAAAATAGGTTTAATGGGAATATTTTGCGTGATTTATGCGCATTCAGCGAAACAGCAACGACGCACAGCTCATTAGGTGACCACCATCGGCCATCCATTTAAACCGCCCCTCCTGCGTCCGGGCTTCGCCTACAAAACACTTATGCAAATTCGGGTAATTGCATTACGAACTTTGGGCTCCGTAGAATGCGCTCGCGTGCAAGCCACGGTTTGGTGTGTAGGTTATACGAGGAGTCGCCGCTAATAAATTATATTTGGGTCGCGCCACGGCCGGACAAAATGAATGGGAACCGAAAAACGTTGCCACCCGGTGTCGCCCTGGTCACGACATCTTCAGTTTCGGATTCGGTACGGATTCTTTAAAATAAATTGCAGCGTTTAATTGGCGCGGATTATGCGTTAAGCAGTTACACACGCCAATGGGCCGGCTTGGCCCATTTGTCTGGCCCAGAGGCCCGGCCCTTCGCAGCCAAGTTCTCTCGACACCTCCTCTCCCTTTTGTGGACTAAACAATGGCTTCCGCCTTGGAATGACGCTGCACAGTGGGACGGAAACCCACCCCTAGACAAAGTACCTTTGCAGTTCGTGACGGGTCAACAGTTTTTTGGGGCCAACAGAGGAGAGGGAAATCGCCCTATCAATGGTAACAGGTGTTGCCAACACACCCACCCTTAGCTGGAGGCGGACAGGTGACAAAAGGTTCTGCATTCCTTCATTCTCCATTTACCTTGGGTCGCCAATGTTTTGGCAACAGGCCGGGACCTGTCAACGTGGCCATGACGTAATTGAATGTGGCCAGCGTGGAGAGCAGCAGGAACAGGGCCTGGTGGGCGAAGGCGGCGAATGATTCATTTGGCGGCCACCACATCGAGTTCATGTAGAGCGTCGTCAGCGTTATGCACTTGATAATGCCTGAAAACGAGAGGTAGATAAACATTAGAGTGATTCATGTGGCTAGTAACCATTAGCATTAAATTTGAAGCAGTCAGGGGTTATGCTTCGCCTGGCAATTTCGTGCAAAGGAAATTAAGTTCATTTATTTAGTTTATTGTCGCTTTTCGAGTTGATTAGCCGGCACCACGGTCCAGTAATGAGTGCTTTCCCTCCGCGTCCCTTCCGGGCAGCACCAGCAACAAGCGACCGGCGTCTAATACAGTAATTATGGGCTGGAACAATTGGATATCAGTTCCTAAAGCGGAAGTCCTGCGGCGTCTGCGGCCAAACGGACTATTTGCACGCCAACCCCGGGCGGCCGCCGTGAAATTCCCGATAGGCCTCTGTGCCCATGGCGGTGGCAATAAACCAGGCAAACGACTCACAACTAAAACGCAATTAGCGCGCCACATTACGCGAATTAAAAGTCCGTACGCCGGGGCAGGTTGTCAACCGATTTGCGACTCCGTGCGGCGGATGTGGCGTGTGCGGCGGAATATGAAATACGATATGGCGCCGTTGCCGTTGCTGCTGACAGACGGATGGCCGGGTGGGCGTGGCACCATCCACGACTAATAAGCCACAATTTGCCACTTTTCCATCTTTTGACCAGTTTGGCTCACTCCACTTTTGCCCATTTTCAAATCGGACTCCCTCGTCGCCCATCCCATCGAGACTGATAGCGGCGACGCAGTGGGCGCCACTCCTCGGTAAGCTCTTATTAGTAGCCCGGCCAGCACTTACTCAAGGCTGTGATCGGACCCCAGTGTAGGAATCGGCGAAAGCCGGATATTTCAGCACTCATTGTATTGTGTTAACTCGCCCGCGTTCAATGTAAATGAGCAAAAAAAGTAAACAACAAAGAGCAGTGTGACCGTGTCGAGACCGTGCAAATATACGCGTTTGGTGATGATATCGATATTTGGCAATAAAATATCGATATATGAAACTTTAACGGAGGTTTTGTGCCGGAAATTGAATTTAAATATTATCAAAAATAAGTAAATTAAACGTTATTTAAACCATGACATAACCCAGATTTAACTATTTTGTTTAAAATATCAAGGAGTATCCTTTATTGTATGGCGTTTCTTTTTACAAATTTCATTTTCAGATCATTTTTTACTTATTGGCAACTATCTCGAACTTGATGCCGTGCTCGTGCTTCTCCAGCTCGCTGATGAGACTGGTTGCGCGGAAGGCAGCCCCAGGGGGCAGAACTCCACCCGTGCTCGGCATCTTGTCGCCTTCGTTAAGGATGGTCTTAGCCGTGGAAAGCAGAGCCACGCAGGTGGATCCGTAGCCGGGATTGGGACCCGTAACCCTGACGGTCAGCGTCTTGGTGGGCGGGCTGCTATACTGATCCGTGGTCTCGGCTAGCTGCTCAGACTTGGGCCATCCAGTGGCCTTCATGGTCATCCGGAAGAACGAACGCTCCATCCGCGCCTCGCTCGGACCCTCTCGGGACGCCATGCCGCCGGAGAAGATGCCGGGATACTTGAGGAGTAATTCGCGGCCAAAGGAGAACTTGGCCATTATCCCAATAACGGCGGCAAAGAGCACTACAACGCTGGCCGCAAACCACGAAGGATATGTCATGTACGCTTGCATCTGGACAGGCCGCTTCTTGTCCTGCTCGTAAAGAAACCGTTGCGAGCGCATTACCACCGATCGATCCGTCTCCGGGAAGGGCAGGATCACCTTGTTGTCTACCTCCGCGGCACGAGACAGCGGAGAACGGGCTTTCAGGGCTGGCTGGAACTTGGGCAGGCGCTCGGGGAATAGTTTCCGCCGAATGGCCACGGACTCACTCCGGTTGGCGATGGCGTAAATGGCGCTCTCCCAGGTGCCCGTGTTCAGGGCTGCACTTCCCGTGCCCTTGGTGCCGCCCTTGACGCCCATGTGAACAAAGTTCTCCACCGAGTTGACGACGCCGTCAAAGTTCTTCTCGATGAAGGTGACGCCCATGTCTGCGGGAATTGAATCGAAGCCGCAGGCGCTGATCACGTATACGCCACGCTCCCTGGCGAGATCGTTGTAGCGCAGCTGCATCGTCTCCATGTACTGCGGCTCTCCGCTAACATCCACGTGATGGGTGCCTGCATCTATGCAGGCTTTGACAACCTTCTCGCCAAAGAAACGGTACGGTCCAGCGGTGTTGACCACTATTCGGCAGCGCTTGGCCATCTCCAGCAGCGACGCCTCGTTGTTCACGTCTGCAATGACGATGGGCGTTTGGGAGAGGTCCGTCTTGGACTTTGCCCCCATCTCGCGGAGCACTGCTTGCAGCTTATCCTGGTTGCGGCCGGCGATGCCCCAGCTCAGACCCTTCAGCACACTGACTGCCTCCAGTACCGTGTACTTGCCGGTGAAGCCGGTGGCCCCAAAAATGATGGCATCTAGTTTCTTAGCAGCCATTCCAGAGGTCACAAATACGCTCGAATGATGATTTGACCAGAACTGCGTTATCAGTGGGGAGAGCTGAAGAAATTCGTCTGCTCCGGTCGACTGGAAAATGTTAATAGTTATAATCGCACTGCATAACAACTGTATTTATTGCAGATAGAGGCGCGGTGACTCCACAAAACTGAGTCGCACAGGTGATTATTTTGGTCGCTGTTAGATGCCCGGCTGTCGATAGCAACAAGTGGTTCGTTTACACGGCAGGTAAGATATTGCGAATTATGAAATTAAAAATGTAAGCTTTAATAAATAATAATGCTATCGATAGCAGACTACTTCTTATCGATAACACACTATTTCTTATCGATGTGCATCATTACATAGTTCAAATGTACGTCACGTTATTTTTTGAAAAATTAAATTTTGTTTTCTTATATTTTTTTTTTATATTTATTTCAATTGATGGAACTTTGGCATCATGTCCGCTATTATTTAAACCAGCGTTGTAAAAACAAAATAAACAAAAGAAACTGGTACTGGTACAATTCCTGAATCGCTCGAGATGGTGCGGAGGAAATAAAGCTCTGCGTAGAGGCATTATCCCGCAGAGCAACAATGGAGTTATTCATGGGGATGGATTCAAAGGTGTACAAAGCGCGGAATCCGATGGCTACGAAGCGATCGTTCGAGTGCAAGGTGACACGGAAGAAACGCCCATATGACCGCATTTCAAAGTCCTGAAGCTTTCCACAGTATCTGCTGTACTTTCTATCCGTGGTCATGAAATTGGAGAACTCCACATAGTCGCTGGCTGTCTGCTGGTCACACCTGATAAGAAAATTTTTAATTAAACTCTGAAAAGTATTATAATATAAGATATACTCTTACGTTTCAATGCCCTCCACATCAAAGTAGGTAAAATGCAGGACTACCTGTTCATCACTGGCACCGTAAAAGTAGTAATTGCATACAACATTTTCCAGATAGTATCCCGGAAAGTTTGGCGAGTGGAATAGGCCACTTATGCGCTCACTGCTGTTGTAGACGAAAGTACACTCCTGGCCCTGTTGGACGCCCGACATGATGCCAAAGTCTACAAATGTTTAATCTTTCATACAGTTGCATTGTTCTGGCAGGCACTTACTAGTCAGAAACCGGTATTCAGCACGAAATCCGTAGTACTGCACCTTATTGGTCATCTCAGGCGGATATTTGCCCATAAACTGGAGATGCAACTGCGTACCGCTGGACATTAGGGGCTTGGGCAAAAAGGCACCGCAGAGGAGCTCCTGTGTCTCTCCCCGCATCTCAGTCACCACATGGAGTGCATCTGCCGGTTGGCAGCCAGTGGAGTTCTCGTGCTCTGTGGGAATGTTGAAATCGTGAAACCGAATCTGCACGCGCTCCGGCGGTGTTCCGTGGAATTCGTAGCGGCATTGCAGGACTCTCGAACCGCCGATTACAGAGCCGCCAACGGCGTGCTTGGCCAGGAACAGCTGGCTGGAGTCAAAGGTTCCGGATTTGTTGACGCGTGTGTCGAATATTTGTTTGCATGGCTCTGTGGAGTAAAATATTAAATGATTAAAAAAAAACCCATTTCAAATTGCGCGCCTTAGTGTGACCTTTACTTATTCGCGCCAGCTGTTTCTTCTGACTAAGTTGGCAGCACTGCCAACGAATTGTTTACGTTTCTGGTTTTTGTGCAATAATTTCATTTTGTTGCGTTTAATTTTTAATCGCTTGTATGCTACGAGCTGTCAAGACGACAGTTCCAGGTTCCGGATTATTAGCTCGACTCTGCAGCGGTGCAATGGCCAGCAAGCGGATCCACAACGAAGACAACAAGTTGGACACCTTCCGGCGGATTTGTGATGAAATAGCCGGCGAGCCGAGCTACCTGAAGAAGGCGGAGAAACTGCAGAGATTCTTCGAGCGCGGCACCAGTGGTAAAGGTTTTGAGGGCGACACGCTGCTCTGGGTACAATTCCTAATCCCGGCGGCCAATCAGCGGGTCTATAACCTCCAGAACAAGGCACTGATCAAGCTCTTCTCGCGCATTTTCAACGCTAGCCAGCAGCAAATGCACTTGGATCTCGAACAGGGTGAGCTAGACTTACGGCAATACAAAATCGGTAATTAATTATTGATTTCCCCTAGATGGTGACGTTTCGGAAACCCTGCGCAGGCATTTCGCCGCCTCCAGTAAGCTGAAGCCTCAGGCGAAAAGCAAACTGTACCTGCAGGAAGTGGAAAAGCTGCTTCTGCAGCTGGTGGACCGCACCAAGGAAGATGAGCAGACGGAACTGCTGCAGGAGGTGTGCAAAAAGGCCACCGATTTGGATTTGCGCACGTTCATTCGACTGGTGAAGCAGGATTTGAGGATCAATGCGCGAGCCAGGCACATCCTGGACGCCTTTGGCCCCGACGCCTATCCCGCTTATCAATCGTCTAGGGACTTGGCGGCAATTGTGGACCAGTTTGCCGGGCAGGAAAAGAAACTCGTGGCCAACGGAGCGGTCAAGGCGAAGGGGAAGACGAAAAAGCCAAACACGAGTGGCATTCAGGTGATGACGCCCATTTCGCCAATGCTGGCCAGTGCCTGCAAGTCAGTGGAGGATGCCTTCAAGAAGAGCCCGGCCGGACTGTACAGTGAAATCAAATACGATGGCGAACGGGTGCAGATCCACAAGCAGGGCAGCGAATTCAAGTTCTTTAGCCGCAATCTAAAGCCCGTCATGGATCACAAGATAAAGGCACTGAAAGAGCACATACCGCTGGCCTTCCCAGGTGCCGGGGAGTTGATTCTGGACTCGGAGATCATTCTCGTGGACACTGAGACCGGTGCGCTCCTGCCCTTTGGCTCGTTGGGTGCTCACAAGAAGCAAACTTTTGCTAACGCTGCCGTCTGCCTGTTCGTCTTCGATTGTATATTGTACGATGGCGAAGATTTGACGCAAATGTAAGTGCAAAGCTTTCCCTTTTCCAACTATAAATACATTTTCCATCTAACAGGACCTTTCGCCAGCGACGTGAGATCCTTGAGCAGAACATCAAGCCCATTAAATCCCATGTACAGCTTTCGGAGTCGGAATTTCTGAAGACCAAGAGCGAACTGGCCATGATGACGGCCAAGGTGCTGCATGCCAATCTGGAGGGAGTAGTCCTGAAGAGTCCCAGCAGCACCTATCAACCAGGAAAACGAAATTGGTTAAAGGTCAAAAAGGATTACCTCTTCAATGGCAAGATGGCCGATACCGCTGATTTGGTTGTCCTGGGCGCTTGGTATGGTTCCGGGAAAAAGGGTGGAGTGCTCAGCATTTTCCTCATGGGCTGCTACGATGCAAGGGATGGCCTGTGGAAGACGGTGACCAAAGTGCACTCTGGCCTGGACGATAGCACCAACGAAGAGGTCCACGATGCACTGATAAAGCTAACCGATCGAGCCGATGCCAGTCGGACGCCCAGTTGGCTGCTGTGCAAGAAGTCCCTGGTGCCGGATGTCCTGGCCAAGGATCCGCAACAAATGCCCGTATGGGAAATAACAGGAGCAGAGTTCACCAAGGCCGAGGCACACACAGCTTCCGGCATCTCAATAAGATTTCCACGCATCACTCGCCGGCGTAGCGATAAATCCGCCAAAGAGGCAAATGATCTTGCCCACTTGAAAGATCTGTTTGAGGCCTCGAAGAAAAATGTGAACGTGGATCTGCTTCTTGCTGACGCCACAAAGAGGGAGGAGCAACCGGACAGCAGTAGGTCGAGTAGCGCCAAGAAATCCAAGAGGTCCAGTACAGGTTCGGAGGATGAAGGGGCAGCGCCAACACCCACTAAGCGCAAGGCGTCAAAAGTGGAGCGGAGTTTGCCTCCATCGCAAAAGGAAATGAAAGACTTTTTCAAGCCCATCAAAGAGTCTAAAACCGAAGCCATAATCAAAGTCAAAACCGAGGTTAAGCCTGATATTAAAATGGAGCCAAAAAACGAATTGGAAACCAAAGTCAAAGTTGAGGCGAAACTGGAGGCAAACGAAGAAACCAAATCCAAAGTTGAGAAGCAATTCAAGTTGGAGCAGAAAACTCCCGAGTCAAAAAGTGCGAGAAGCACTTTATTCTCAGGCCTGGTGGCGCACTTTGCAATGGAGCAGGACTCGAAGAAGCTGCGGGAACAATTTGAGCGACACGGCGGCTCCTGCACCACCAATGCCCGTAAAGCTAACCTGGTCTTCTACAACAAAAACGAGATAATGGACCTTGGGAAACTAAGGTAATTTCGTTTGATTCGCAAAAAATCTAAAAATACGATTTAATTTAATTTGCTTATTTTTGCAGGCCCCTCTACCCACACAGCTGTCGACATCTGAATGTGAGCTGGCTTCAAACATCGTTAGAGAACCAGAGTCGACAGCCTTACCCGCTACACGCTGTGATGCTGAAAAGCCGAGTGCTTTGATGAAATTGTTTTTTCTAATAAATACATGCTTGATTAAACCGCATATATATTATACAGACAACAAGTATTTTATCAAAGGCGGCAAAGCTTTAAGCGAAAGCTTTGTCCAGCGAAAACAAAATGCTCCCAGTAATTGGTGGCGTCGTTAGTTATCTTCCGGACGCTTGGAACACGGAACGCGCACTGTTCCCGCCTGAGCTCATCCAACATGCTGTGGGAATTTCTCGCTCTCTTTGCGATCGCCTTTGCGTTGTTCTATC
This sequence comes from Drosophila ogumai, assembly GCA_018904815.1. NCBI lineage: Eukaryota > Metazoa > Arthropoda > Insecta > Diptera > Drosophilidae > Drosophila > Drosophila ogumai. The sequence goes on along the minus strand of JAEIIJ010017017.1, from coordinate 832 downwards.
GCTGGGCGACCGCCAACAATGATTTCTTCAAGGATCGGGGTCTACCCTTTGCGAAGCCCACGCTGTATTTTGGTAACATGGCCAGCATGTTCCTCCGCAAGAAGGCCATGTTCGACGTCGTCTGCGATCTGTACAACAAGGGTGGCAGTGCCAAGTGAGTTTATCCCTTTAAACTGGGTTTAATAACTTGTTTGTTAGTTGTAATATAAGTAACACGCACTTTGAACCCGTTCCGCATCTAATTTGTATCTACGTATGTGCGCCATTGCCATGACAATTGTAGACTACCAAGGTCACGATCGGTGATTCTATATACACAAATATGTACATACATGGTGGGTGCGGTCTGCGTTTGTGTAATTATTGAATATTAAACTGTGAAATGCTAGCAAACAACGGACCGAAGCTTGTAGAGAATTTATTATCAAACACACATAAAATTAAGATAGCTGCTGCTTCAAGTGTCGCAAAATGCTTTGTTATTGTTTATCAGTTTAATTTATTTTAATCTTATCAATACGACAGCGTTAAATGTTGTTTGTTACGGAGTGCACTAACGGTGCTTATACTTAGATAGGAAAAACGATTTAGAACTCTGAGTACTTTTTGATAACATTGTTGAAATTAGAATCAGAAATATAGATAGGATTACAAAAATCTATCCGCTGTGTGCACCAAAAGACTATAGTAAAAACAAACAAACGGATGCGGAAAAGAACTAAACGTTTTGTTTACTATATTTCACCATGTTATGCCAAGTTTTCGGGAATTATATAGTTTATAATAGCTATATATACACTCGAAAAATAGTTAAGAATAAAAAAAGAATTAA
>JAEIIJ010017014.1:0-12987 GCA_018904815.1 Drosophila ogumai | reverse complement strand
TAACGAAATGAAAACACTCCACTATCAATAAATTGAAAAGTAACTTAAATTATTTCCCAACATTTTCCCCTAACAATATTTAACAATTAAAATTGAAATTTATTTATAGAAAAAACAAAAAGAAACTCTAGGACCAATTCAAAAAAGTAATTTAACTAAAAAGCCAACTAAAACTCCGTTTAATTTCTCTTGCAACATACACCTTTTGACATTTCAGTTATTACGCATACGCAGCGTGGCCCTGGCCACTGGCTAAATGTCGCCGGAATTCGTATGTTTCGGCATATATGCCCAGGACTAATTATTAATAATTCATACAGAATAAAGAAACAAATAAAAAGGAAATGAAGGAAGGAAGAAAACTCCCATAAAACGTCGTCTGTTTGCACTCTAATTGCAGCGCACTTTATGTCAATTTTTTTTTTTTGGGCATTTGGAGCTTTGGGTTATGAGCCTCGAGGTGGCAAGGTGGCGAGGTGCAGCTGCCAACGAATTGAAAACTACCCGTTTCGCAATTAAAGTTCCAATCCCTCGGCTTGCTCGCGGCTCCATTAAAGTTTTTGCCGTCGCTTAGCTTTCGGTTAGCTGAGAACTCGCCTGTCGAGGAAAACTTTTGATAATAGCACAGCACAGCAGCTGAGCGGGAGTTGATTGTCTATATATGCAGGATATGCCCGTATGTATGGTTGTGTGTGTGTGTGTGTGTACCTAAGCACGAAGGGAGTCGAGTCAATGAAGCCAAAACAAATATAGGGAAAAGTTTTCCAATTTTCGATTGCCAATTGTGGAGGATTTTTTTCGGTCGAGGGGAAGGGAGAGAACGGAAACGAGAACACGAGAAAGTTTCTGTGCCATTTCGATACGTGTGTTTGCGTCCATTTCGCTCTCGATTTTCCTCAGTACCCTGACCACCCTCCTAGCCACGCCCTTTTATGGCACTACAACATGCAAAATAATTCCGAAATAATTTTCTTAATTTCGTTAATTGAGACTCTCTCTCTTTCTCTCGTTGGGGTTCAGCTCTGGTCAAGTCAATGCCTGAAAATATTTTATTTTTTCCATATTCAAATTATTTTGGCACCGACTTTAACTCTCGCTTTGACTGCAAACTTTTGCTTTTATAGTACAACCAGAGTCGCAACTTTTCCTAACGCAATGCAGTAAAGTTTTTCCACTTCAAGAGCAAGCGACCCGGTATTGCATCTCTCCCTCAGCTTTCCCAGCAAGCAGCAAGCACTTTTCTGTGACAATAGAAAACTTTTTCAAGTTTTCACTTGGCTCCGAGAATACAGTTGACTAAGTTGGTGTCTTGATGTCCATTTTATTTGCAGCAACTGTGCAATTATTTATGCGGCAGTCAGTGCACGGTTATGCCATAGGAGCATATTATGCACTGGCTGCTGCCACATTCCATTTCTCGGGGCACTTTAAACTTGCCATAAGTGTTTGTAATGCGCTCGTTACATTTATTATTGAGTGGCCTTGTCGCCTGCCAGACAGTCAGTCGAACGGGGCGATGCACCCATCCTCGCCACACCCACACCCATTCCCCGAGCCAGGATTAGGTTTCCCCCCTATCCAGGATGCCCATTTGAATGCAAGGCGAGCGTTTTTGGCGCAATTCCCCATCACGTGGCCCGCAGCATACTTATCCGGGCATCGCCAGGAACCAGCGGGCTACGACAGCGAGGGGCCAGGAGCTGTAAATGCATATTTTATATTTTCATTTCATTGAAACCAGCACGTAAACCGGTCGGTCAGTAGCCCGGGTGCCTAAAAATTCCATACATTTGAATTGAACCCGCCAGCTTACATCAGTTAGTTAGCAAAGTTTTAACAATTAAAAATGTGGCTGAAACAAAACGGGCATGGGAGGTAAATTTGCTAAAATAAAAACTGCACTCGGGAAAAATATCAACTCATTGTTTTTTATTTACCTTCAATGGAAAAAGTTATTATTCCTAGAGGACTTTATTGACTTTAAAATAAATAGTTTCTTATTTTGTTTATCGACTTTAAACATATATATTTATTATGATTCAAAAATCATTAAAGTATGTTGTGTCATTTTCAGTGTCATTCAGTGTAAATTAGTTTTTTACTATGTATACTACCATTTCGAATTATATAAACATATATATAAAAATAACTATTTGTTATTTACTATGTATATTAACATTTCAAATATAACTATACTTAATACCCCAACACAAATAAGGATGCATTTTAATTTTAAAATTAGCTAAGGATTTGGTAAAATTACCAAACAAGAAGGAAAGAGTTAACTAGTATAATAAAAACTTCTTTATTTTTTAAATTAAAAAAAAAAAAAAACACTACGTATATTAATTTTGTAGCCTATTTGTCACAGCTTTTAGTGTTTTTAAAAATTAAAAAAATGGCCAATGTTTGCAATTTTTTTCAATATTTTAATTTAATAAATAAATTCAGGAATCATTTACCTATCAATCAGGCTTGAAGTTACTTAAGGAATGATTTACTTTTAAATTCAGCACGCACTTACCTCCGAATTAAACCATGAATTACCTATAAATTATGCATGAATTTTCTATGAATTTAGACACGAATAAAAATTAAAATAATTCAATAATTGACCATTTTAAATATAAAAAGCTTTATAAAGGGAATCAGGGAATTATGTAAAATAATTCTTTGAAAAAGAGAATTGTATACTTTATTTATTGTTTTCTTAATTTATATTTATACATTCGAAAAGTGAAGTGACAGTCACTTTTTCAACTTCTTAAGCGTCAAAAATTAATACTGTTTTCTGAAAATTTTCTTAAAAATGTGCAATCAAAACTGGACAAATATAGAGAAGTAAAATTAATAAAATGATTTGATTTTAGCATCTCTAAATCGAAGTAATCTATTTAAAATAGAAGCATTAACTTTCATATCGCTAAGATAATTTTAACCTAAGCAGATAACTTACTAATTGATACTTTATTCAATAATATTTTTAGATTCCCAGAGCCTATTGACCTTAGACCTAGACATCAAATTGTTTTCCACCGACTTGACGCTACTCTCGAAAAGCATTTCCATGTTCCCACATGAGGCATCGCAATCTTCAATTGCAGGCGACACGCGGCGGCGGTACATGCATTTTTCATTAGGCAGCAGCCGCTGAGAGGCTTTTCCAGCAGCGGCAGAATAAAGACCGAAAATAAAGTTTGCACTTTCTGCATTATTTAGAGGCTGAGGCAAATGAGTAAACATCATTCGCTCCCCGTGGCGGCCGTGTAATAAAGCTGCTCGAATGCCCCGCGAATGTCGGTCTATCAAACAAAATCACTCTGCGATTTGCATTTTCATATGGATTTTGATATGCTCTCAAAGTCCTAAGGACTCCGGAGGAGTCCTCCGGAAGAGTTGGCAAATAAAGCTGTGGCTGTGAGTTTTTATATACGCTTCGCGTGTCGCGAAGATATTGCACTTTATAAATCATCTGGGGATAAAAAAGGGTCGCCCGCGGGGCACTTGAAAGTGGACGAAAAATATGTGCCCTCCGCTGAAACAAATATATGCTCTAAAAAAGAAATTGCGGTTACTTAGCGATGATGCCGGTGTTTGTTTGCACTTTCGTACAACATTTATTGGAGTTTTTTTAATGCACTAGCAGCGAAGGAAGTTTTTCCGCAGAAAAAATTAGGTGAACTCTCTGGAATTGTGGATTAAACTTAACTTGTGGATTAAATTTAATGTACTCAAAATTTTAAAAAAATATGTGCATATGAATTTATTCCTTTTTTTTTGTCTCCGTGTAAAAGGCAAGCGACCTTAAAGCCAACTCGTCTCTTTCCAGGACACTCGTCCTGCTTCCTGCTCATTTGGCATGGACATTGTGTTGGATCCTTTGTTTGATTCGGTCTCACAAGTGCCTCGCCTCGTGCCTGATTTCTATTTGGTTGATCTACTTTCGCCATGGCTGATTCGCTTTTTACTGCCGAGCATTTCGGTTGGTTTCTGGCCGCCGCCATTGTTGGTGATACAGGCCAAATTGCAGCGATTTCTGCATCCTGCTGGCTCCGATTGAATCGGTTCGGCGGAGGTCCTGTGTACGTGTGATGCATGCTGCCTGGCGACAGCCACTGATTAGAGTGAGGAGTTCGCCAGTCCGCCAAGCTAAGGAGCAATCGAGTCAGCCAATTCCAGCCACCACCACATCTCTGTGCATGCAAATGGACTTTGTGGCTGGGATTTGTGTGCAGGATAAAGAATGGAGGATGAGGAGGATGAAGCTGTTGGATTGGGTTCCCGAATAACAGCTCACTGGCTGTGTTGGCTCAACGTGCAGCAATTAAATTATAGCTTGCACTTTAATCATCATTATTTAACATCTAAGTTTAACAGCAAGCAGCTAATAACGTAAAAGCATTCTAGACAAGTCATCTGTTTACACATTTTGCACATTTGCAAGCGTAATTGAAATTAAAGCGATTGACTTTTACAAAATAATGAGCTAGAGAGAAAAAATTTAACAACTTCATAAAAATAAGTAAATAAGAAAAAAGAACTAATAAGAAGAAACATGTTCAGCCCAACAGTAAGTAGGGATGAGAGAAAAATCAATATATCAAATCTGTATGGATGCTTGATAAGAATTTGGATATATAGATCATTATATTAACTTGCAATATAACATATGTAAAAAAAAAAAACTATATGCAAGAAGATATATTGGAGTTTTTCCTTAAATCTATATATTAACTCTACATAGCATTGTTAAAAATCAAAAAAATGTTTCATTTCATTAAAAAGAGTCTTCAAAATGTTTTAAATTTATTCGAAAATAAAAACCATTGTCGATATAAACTATTAATGTAACACTTCCTATTTTAAATATATCAAAATTTAAAATATTTTCTATATGATATTGAGCGCGATTTAAAATATTGGCACAGCCAAATCATATAAAAATTGTTCTCTTGCTTAGTGGACTGACCAACATTAACTCTTTTTTAGTATAACAAATAACATATTGATTAAAAAGCTTAATGACTATAACAAAATAGAAAATGAAGAAATTTTTATAAGAAGACATCGACTCTAGATTTCTTTAAGTTTTATTTCCCGAAACTATTTCAAAGCTCAACCCACTTTCACAAACTTCCTAGTAAACCTACGTCTAGTTTCTAATATTTAATATTATGTTTAATACTGTATTATTTTTTTCCCGCAGTGCCCGACTGGTGGATTTTTCCACCCAATCAACAGCTTTGCCAATTCCTCGGCGTAGACCTGGCCTTGATTAATTTATGACATTATCTTCCGGCATTGAACTGCCAAGTCACGTGATTGTTTCCAACCACATCAGAGTGTTAGCTTGCTCTGATTTAATTTCCTGGCCATGTGTCCTTAAACGCCACTTACAATTAGAAGGGGGATTACGTGAAAACGAGCCAGCTACTTGTGTTGATCGATCGAGTGGGTCCTTAAATAGGCTCCAGAGCAAGGGTTCAAAAATCAATGCATATAAAAAGTGAAAACTTTGGCCAAGCCAGAGTTCAGCTGACGACTTTGGCCTCCCGCTAATTGTTGTTTAATTGGGGCTGGGTAAGAGCTGGAGGAGGAACTGGAGAGCAAAGTTTTCGCCAGTGGGAAGTTTCCACAGAGCCGCCACGAATTTTGGTTAACTAAAAGCAAGCCGGTGGCAGCAGCATCCTCTAAGCCTGGCCAAGCACTTGCCACATTTGCGCTGCATTAAAAATGCATTTTCCCCTCTTCCCGAGCGTGTTTAATAGTCTATGCAACAATGTGTGTGCTCGCTGAGCATGTGTGTGTGTGTGCTCGGTGTGGGTGTAATGCTGATGGCGCTCGTTCCAAGGCAGCCATATAATTTGAACATCATGAAGTGCACTTATCAGGGCGGTTGGCAAGCACTGCAATAGATAAGCATCAGCTGAGTGGCTGACTCGTGGAAGCGGTGCAAAAACTGCATTATACTTATACTTACCGAAACTGAAGCAATCTTGGGAGGGAGCTCCCAGTGAAGCATCCAATATGGCATCGTGCTGGCTCCTCCTAAGCCATTGCTTATTAAAACATTTCACGACATGCTCGTGGTTTGAATGTGGGATGCACTTGAAACAAATACTATATACATGTAGGTACTGGGTTATTTTGTCAAAGAATTTATAATTATTTTATTTAAGAAGCTTTGTGAGGATAGTAAGAATGTTTGCCTTAAGGTTTGGAGTACTCTTAAGATGCCTTTTTAGAGTTGTTGCTAACTTTTGAACGTCAATTGAAGTACTAAACATCAGACTTGGAAATTTTTAGAGCACTCTTCGCATCAATATTGTCTGCGCTTAAGTTTGAGAAAGAACTGTACATACCCATAAATTCCTAAATAAATTCAACCTACTTCGGTTATTAAATTAAGTATAAATAGTCAATAGGGCTTCCTCAGCTTTGTTGTCGTTACATTAAAATTACCAACGGGTTCTAAGAGCTTTTTCATTGAACAAGATCTTGTTTTTCCCTTAAAAGCTTATTCTTTAATTATATAATTTATTTTTGTAGATGGAAATTCTTAACACCAATATAATTGACCAATTGCCTAACTATAATTGTGTACACAATTATACAAATGATTATTTAAGATACGAAATAAGATACATCTTATTCTTATTGTATTGAGGCCATAACTTGACTTTTTTTTCAGTGTGAGATTTTCTCGTCCAGCGAAAGCAGTTGACTTTGATTGCCGTTTGGACAACGCGTCGTATGATTGTTTTTAGCTTGGCTGCAGCAGAAGGGCGTGCGGGCAGAGCCAAATTGATTTGTGCACGTGCACGGCCAGCTAATGAGGCACGGACGGAACCCAATGCTCCGGCATGATGGAAAAGGACCTGGCATCCTTGCATCCTGGCTTCCTGGCATCCTGGCTTTCTGAAATGCTTTGCAATCGCCGCTGACATTTCTGCATTTTTCCCTGACCCGAAGCAACTCTCCGGTTGCAAGTGACAGGCGGAGAGCGGGGCGTTCCGGGTCCAGGTCCTGGTTGGCACGATACAAGCTGGACAGCTGCCAGGTCATTGCGGTTGCCATGTTCACTTAATTAACAACATTACAGCATTAACACACACATACACCCGAGCCAAACTCATTACTATCCAGTGGAAGGGAGAGTTGCATTAAAGTTTTATAATAAATCTAATGGTCGACAAGGACGCACAACTGTAATTTTGTTTGTTTGCTCAACTGACAGCCAGAGGAGGCGGCCAGGCCTGGCTGGCTCGCCTTTGTCTTTGCAATGTGTGACACATCGTCTAATGGTGCATTCGTGCATATGAAATTGCTGTCAACAAAGGGCGGCCGTAGTAGCTGTCCTGTACCGACCGACCGCCCGCTCGACTTCCTGCAACCGCAGGATGTGCTGCCCTAATGGGTTTGCCCGGCCAACCCGACACAGGAAGCAATTCCTTGGCCTTAGTTATGGCAATCACGAGGTGACACATTTACACGCTCCTCCCGACCCGTGTGTCACGGCCTCCGAGTGCTTGGGGAAATCAGCGACAAATCGAAAACTGAAAACGAAACGAGAGCAAAATGAGCTCGGTGCGAAGAGTGCCGTCAGAGCGATTGATAAGCGCCCGGGCAGACATTCGGTCCCAAGGCCACCCCACTGCCACCTGGAGGAAGGTGTTGGGCGGTGGACGTGGCTGATTACGCACCTGGGACCGTTTCGCTTGGATGTGTGATGTGCCGCCGCCGCAAAATGAAATCAATGTCGCTGCTGACAGTTTTAATTTTCTGCAAGCTAAAAATAAATGACAATTTTAAACAATTATATTTAAAAAAGAAGATATATTAACGATTTCTATAAACTAACTTCTATATTTTTTGGGTTTATTTCTAATTAATGTGGGAAGACTGTGGCTCTTTAAGCTGCGAATTTTTTAATCGGTCAAGACTCCTTCCATCAATGAGACTTTAAAAAAGGATTGACTTTTCTCTCTCATGAAATTGCAAAAACATATGATGTGGGTTTTCTGGTGTACATAACGATTATTAGCACACAGTTTGTTTCCTTTCTACAGTTTTTTTGTAGTTAATTGTGCAATCACTTTTCCAAAATGTATTTTATATTTTCTGAAACTCCCAGCAGCTCTTGAGTTTTACTTTCTACTACAACGTTCAAAAGCGAGGTTGCCGAAAGCCAAATTGTCAGTCTGTGCTTTCGTTTCATTGGATTATTACTGTGTGTATAAGCCTTTTTGCTTTTATTTGTACTTTTTAATTCATAGTTTTTTTATTTACCTGAAAATGTATGCCTTTTTTCGTCAAAGTGCGCTTCGTTGGATTACAACCATGCAGAATGAACAGGAACTAGCTCAGCCGCGCGGATCCTGGGAGCTGCAGCCTCGACCGTTTCGTCAGACTCCTAACCCCAGCGTATTTAATGCTAATATTAATGCTAATAATGCTCAGGAGTTGCTACCGATGTCTAACGAGCAGCCGTGCCCGTCTGGGGCATCGACTCTGCCAGTAGAGGGAATCAACTCGAAAATTAAGAATAGGCGCCGTCGCCAGCGCGAGCGTCGCTCCCTTAAATCAAAGTCCAAGCCCAGTCAGGACTTGGGTCAAGCAGAGGAGCGTCAAGAGACGGAAAGCGATCAGTTGCCGAAGCAAACTGTAAATTAAATGGGATACGGGCAGGATACAGGAGAAAAGCGTAAACGTATTTCCATTATATTAAATAAATGCTAGATTTACCATACTCAATATAAATCATTAAATTTAATGCTTTCCCTAGCACTTTAAGAAAGTCTAGTTTAAGAATTTAACTAGAAAACTGCCCGATAAATAAAACCAATTAAAAATGAATATTTTATAGAGGTAAAAGTGTGAAACGTAGCCGCTCGGACCTCCCAATAGATTTAACCCCAAGCCGAGAGCCCTAAAGGGCGGCTGGAGAAGAGATTTACAAATTGGCCAAGATTTATAGTGTTAGCCTCAGCGTTTCGGCCACAAGCGGACCTAGGTGCGTGCGGGCTGAAAGTTTTCACAGCTCGTTGGGAGATGGAAATTAACGCAGGGCAACCGAAAACAGCTGGGCAGCAGCAGCAGGAGGAGTATATGTCTGGGGCTACAGTCTGTTTGGGTTTATTTTTTCGGCACAGAGGAGCACCTGGGCATCCGGACGGACCCGCATTGTGGTGTCTGCCGCTCGGCGCGACGGCTGTCGACTAATCTGTTAATTTATGCCGAAAAGTTAAGGGAAGTTTTCGAAGCGCTTAGCAAACAAATTGCAATAAATTATTAAGAATATTTGCACACACACACACCCAACTGGTAGGGTGTCTGTATACAGTTTTTGTGCATTTCATTAATTTATGTCTCGTTGCCGCCTGCCAAAAACTTCTCGCCACTTGTGTGTTTGTGTGTGCCATTGTGGGGATAATTTGATTTTGCCGTAGAACAACTTTACACTGCCAGGAGGCAAGATTCACACGCAAAGATAAACACGGATCCACAGTATCCCTTATCCCGTATCCCGCATCCCTCGGCTTTTATCCCAGCCAAGGTCCAAAGTGGCCAACGAAAAGTTAAAATGTTCTTATGCATAAGTGATGCGCTGGCGCCTCAACGTCCTCGTCGTTGTCGTCCTTTTTTTGCATGACTCTCCTTTTCGGCTGGCGACAAAGTCCTCACGAAGTGCCCGCATTGCAGCTGTTTCCGCTTTGCTCCGTTTCCCTGCCCTGCGACATGAAAACTTAATGACGTAATTAACTGTTTGCGTTTGCGCTTCGTGAACGCCGCGCGAAATGGCCGAAAATGAAGTCGCGTATGTGCGTCTTAAATCGCGTATGCGCCCCGTGGCCCCAAGGTAGTCATAATATGGCCATGTTCGTAATGAATTGGACAGCTGGAAATGGATTATGGCTTCATATAATAAAAATTGGTCTAGATTATGACGACATTGCACTTGTGGGTGTTTGAAATTGAAAGAAGTTTTTAGAAGCCGAGCAGAGAAATTTGCTGACCCGCGGAACAGAGCCTCAAGGAGGAAAAACCTTGAGCTTAAAAATTTTAAAATATTGCCTGCAAGGTTTTCCCACAAAAAAATACTGCCACAAGAATGCCCAATGGTATGGCAGAGAAAGTCCAAAGGTAAGCTACCCTAAAAGAGGGCTAAGGCCAAGATGCAAGCTCATCGCGTGACCCACTCTTGCTCTCCTGCAATCGACGGTATGCAAGAGCAACTTACAGCGCGAACGTGTCACTTTATCAGTCACAAATCTGGCAAATGGTGTGACACGGATTTCCGCCCGAAGCGGAACAAAACAAATAGAGCAAAACGAGCCACGGACGAACTGGATGGATGTCTGGCATTTTGACTGCCTGCGCCAAAACAGGAAATGGCTGTAAAAACATTTGAGTTCCAGCTCGAACTTCCACCCATGCGAATTAACTTTGATGACTTGGCGCAAAAAGCAGTTACCGGGCGGCGCGCGATTCCATTTCCGCCGCTTAACGTCATTAAAAGCGCTGAAATTGAAATTTCGGCCAAAGCGCTAAGCTCGAAACCAGCTCGAGGCAGCAAAGCCCCACAAAAATATATGGCCTTGGCTTGCTACAGGAAACGGTATAGGATCCGCCAATCTCTGAATTGGATGCCTTCCAAAATGGGATTGTCAACTGCAATTAGCGCGCTTAATGCATCTTTCAGTTGGCGAAAATTGACAGCTGCCAGACAGTGCCTCCTTCTTGCCTGTCTGTCCGCCAGATCCTTATCCACCTGCTGCCTGTCATCCTGTCGGCCTGTTTAAGGCACGCATCCTGAAGGACTGTAAGGCAAGGACACGGCACTCAGACATGCATTCGCCGCTCACACAGCCCACACAACCCACACAGCCCCTTCAAGTTGCACATTTAAAGACTGCGGCGACTCGAGTGCCCTTCTGACTGCTGATGGCCCTTAACCTAACGCACCTGCACAAGCCACCAACCACCGCACTTGGCTAAATGCGGCACACAAATGGCAGCAAACTGTTTTGCCCCTCCGCTGCAAATTAAATAAACCTCAAAGATTATAAACTTATGACCAAAGTGGGGCATGAAACTACAAGTTCCCCACGCTTGCCTAAAGATATTTTTAAGGTTTAAATATTTGTAGAAATTATTAAGCTAGTTTAGGGTTATAAATAATATATAATATAATTAACTATTTATAACTATTTAAAAAATTTAACATTTAACGGAGGTCGTTTGGTGTTCAATGTATGAGCATCAAAAAGTTAAAAGCGCTCTCTCTCTACTGGATTTGAAATTTGGAACATAACATATTTAACTAATTCTAAAAATACTCGTGTTATTAAAAACTAATTACTAATAATTAATATTATTTTCTTTAATATTTAAATTAAATGAATAGGCTAACTTAAGCTGTTTCGCTACAACAAATTCTTGTGGCACATTTCGCACCGAATTAACCATACTCCCACCACCTTCATTGGCATTTTTTTAATAAAAAAAACACTATAACTTTAGGTGTTACATTATAAGGTATTTATTCAGCTTCAGTCGTAGGCAATTGGGTAGCAACTATTAACAACTAAGTATTATTTAAATTATTTAAATTAGGCAAGTCTCGTTGACAGCAATCACTTGGCTTGGCAGCACTTGGCTCCTCCCGTCTTGGCGGCACATTGGCATTGGCTATTTCCGGCGCAGTTTCCGCCGCATTTGCCGGCCTGGCACTGGCAGTCTGTGGAAAACGGATGCTTTTCATTAGCATTATATTTTTTTTATAAATTTTCCTTCTACTTACTATTTCCGCATCCCTTGCAAGGCATCTTTGGTGGGTGTTGTGGTTGTTTTTTTTTTTCGAAACGAAACTACTGGTAAAGCTTTGAGACTTTTGTGTTGACTTCTGGGCTGAGGAACTGGCCTTTTTATACCCGTTTCCAGTCCATCCAAACTATGGGTCGTGCTGGCTACGCTGATTAGATAAGGAAGCCGTGTGCAGTTGCGCTCCGCTGGCGCGAAATCATTGAGTTTCCCTCTACTCTGATAAAGCAAAAATTGCGCACGCCCTGATAAGAGACTAAAATACGCGTTCGATTTATTCCCGCTTGGTGGTGTGCAAAGCAGCTTTGAAATACTATAAGAGGGCTGGTACCCCACAGTTGGCTTCATCAAACAGCGCTTGCTAGCAGCAAAGTTCAGTTAAACTTAAAATCTTCAAAGAAAACATCCTACCAAACCAAGATGGGTTGCAAGGCTTGTGGAACCAGTGAGTATAGAAACGAAAATTCACCAAAAGACAGCTCCTTTATGGGCATAACTAACTCCGCAGACTGCCAGTGCTCGGCCACCAAGTGCGGCGACAACTGCGCCTGCAGCCAGCAGTGCCAGTGCTCGTGCAAGAACGGACCCAAGGACAAGTGTTGTGCCAACAAGAACTAGAAATGGACAACGAGAAGAAAAATCTGACAAAAATATCACGCTCAATATCATGGAAAATATAATAATCCTCTTCATTTCTTAATAAAAAAAGCTTTGGTTTGCTAAATAGGAAATATTTTTTGTTGCTCATTTTTCGATGCATCTACAAGGAGTGCATGTTAGTTATTGATTGTTATTAATCAACATACAGTTTAAATACATACCAAATTAGGAGCTCATAGTAATGTGTCTGGGGAGCACATCATTATGGTATCATTGATCGCGCTCACTGCAGGATCGTTGGGATTGGCCTCTTGCAGGAACCTTGCAATCTCCCCTGCGTATTCGCTGCCATCGGAATCTGATTCCTCAACACTGAACCATCACCCAAAAATGACCAACAAGTCGCAGAGGAAGGTGGAGACGATAAATGAAAATAAACAAAGAGCACACAGGTGATAAGTTTTCTGTTCGACTAGAAATAAGTAGAGATCGGGAAGAGCTCGCTCTCGCTCTCCTCTCATCCAGAGTTTCCAACAAAATTTTATTAGTTTTATTAGCCTAAAT
>JAEIIJ010017013.1:0-13605 GCA_018904815.1 Drosophila ogumai | reverse complement strand
ATGCAATAAAAGCGAATTGTCTGTAAAAATTTTTATTGCCAGCCACAGGGATAGAGGGAGGCAGGGAGACGCACCGGAAGTTACTTCTGGCAGCTGCTGTTCTCATTGCGGTTTCATTTGAAATCAAACAAATTCCATTGAAAATGTTTACTAAATAATTAATCACTTTGGGGCCCGGCGGGAGAGAGATCTACTCTTTGGGGATTTGCCTCTAGTTTTTGTGATTATTTTCCTTTTTTTTTTTTGCTGATTTTTGTTTTGAGCCCACATTGGCCTGGCCAATAAAGCGTGACTTTCCGCGCCTGGAAAACTCTGTTTTCGGGGGAGGTTCAGGCTGGGGTTTGTGTTTTGGGTAGAGGCATAAATATGCATGCCGGCGCGCCTGTCATTATGCAGCAAACTATTCGTACATGCGGCAACTTTTGCCTTGCTGGAAAGTTGCCTCAATTACAGAACCCAGCACCCAGCACCCAGGACCCGAGACCCGAGACGCTCGGCTGGTCCGCTGCCTTAAGTATGCACAAAAGCTACTTGCCATGTACTGCACTTGGCAAAAATAATAATAATAATAAATAGAGGTTCCAAAGCCCCAAGAGGGGAGAGTCCTTCTCCAGTTAAAGGGGTCTTAAGGGCTCCTGTTTAATGTGTGAAAAGTGTAATGGCTTGGCTTAGTCTTGCCAAATTCTAAACTCAATTCAGAGCTTTAGCAAGTTTTAATATGAAATCCCTTCTGCTTATTAATTAATTGATTTTCTTTCAGTGTCGTGTGAGTGTGTGTAACCTACTTCAAGTTCTTTTGGCTGCCATCAGTCGCGATTTGTATGCAGCAAATTGGCAACGTCCAGGCGTAAGGCCTCAATTTGCAGTCGCTACACAAAAATTAAACAACAAAATGTTGCCACACACAATTCGCGTGCCGAGCGATGCTCTCATTTTTCCTCACACACAACACACACACCCATTGGACGTACTATATGTACTCTATATGTTTTGGAGCCAAACTTTAGGCACTAAGCTACAGCATTTGCATGTCAAACAAAGGCCGAAGAGCAAATTATACAATGAGGAAGGAGAACAAGTGCCTCAAAGTTGAACTAGTAACGAACCCTATAAGATCTTTAAGAAACTAAACTAAAATAGTCTTTAGTTTATTTAAATATTTTGTATAGAACAAAGCTTGTCCCAAATCTTTCCCCAAAATCAACCCATTTCTTTTCAGAATTGCTGCTTTTCATATTACTTCTCAGCTTCTTAAAAGGGTTCTTAGCCAATCTTGGCTTCTTTTCTTCAGTTCTGGGCTAAGGAAACACCTCATTCATCCCAATTCAGAGGTGCAACTCTTTTCGGGGTGCGGTCTTCGCTAGATATAGTCTCACTTGACTTGTGTTTCTTGTGTTTTCTGCATGTCAGTTGCCTTTAAGTAGGCTATAAATACACCTCCTGTGCGTGCGTGTGTGTTGGGGCAGGTAATGTATGTCAGTCGTGCGCATAATTACAGTTGCATTGCATGTGCACTGTGCAAAGACGTGCACACGAACCGGTAGCAAAACACAGATACCAGCACACTCGGCCTAATAAACAGCCCAAAAAAAGAGAAAAAAGAAAAGGAGGCCCGAAAGGAAACTGCACGCAGACACCTAGAGGCAGGCACACCTACACGGGTTAGAGATGTGTGCGTGAACTGGGTCCATCTCCATTAGAGATGAAAGAGGTACGTGGGCTTAGTTAAGGGTGTTTCTTGGGAGCCAAAACAATACAAGATTTCCTTAGATCATTTTTTGTCTATCCTTTTCTAGAGATCCCTATCTCTCGTTTTTTTTTCTCTCTTTCTCTTTTTATATCGGTCTCTCCATCTACCTTCTAAATGTGTCTCTCTATCTGCTCCTTTCTCGGAATCACTTTCTCTTTCTGTGTCTCTTGTTCTGCCTCTCTATCAGTCTCTCTTTCTGTTTCTCCATCTTTCTCTCTATCTCTTTTTATATCGGTCTCTCCATCTACCTTCTAAATGTGTCTCTCTATCTGTTCCTTTCTCGGTCTCACTTTCTCTTTCTGTGTCTCTTGTTCTGCCTCTCTATCAGTCTCTCTATCAGTCTCCTTTCTTTTTCTCCATCTTTTTCTCTATCTCTTTTTATATCGGTCTCTCCATCTCCCTCATAATTTGCCTCTCTATCTGCTCCTTTCTCGGTGTATCCTTCTCCTTATGTGTCTCTTGATCTGCTTCTCTATCTACCTCTCTATCTGTCTCTCTATCTGTCTCTCTATCTGTCTCTCTATCTGACTCTCTATGTGTCTCTCAATCTGACTCTCTATCAGTCTCTCTATCAATCTCTCTATCTGCCTCTTTATCTGTCTCTCTATCTGTCTCTCTATCTGTCTCTCTATCTGTCTCTCTATCTGTCTCTCTATCTGTCGCTCTATATGTCTCTCTATCTGTCTCTCTATCTGTCTAACTATCTGTCTCTCTATCTGTCGCTCTATATACCTCTCTGTCACTCTATGTATCCCTCTCTTTAACCTTTTTTTCTTACTTTCCCATATAAATAATTTTTATTTGACGGAAATAAATCAGAAATTTCGGCGTGCAAAGTCTTGTTTTAAATAATTTATAATTTTTAAGAGTTAAAGTGTATTTTATAAGATTACAACCATCCCTATTCACGGCATTATTTTACGATCCGCTCTCATCTCTAAGGGCAAACCCAACTTTAATTGCATGTCGAGTGCTGGCAAATTGAACGCTTAATCATGGGAGCCGCGTGCACGGACTGCGATTAGTTTTTAATGCGCCTCGATTGCCATCTCGCCGTCTGATGGCCGACTACTAACTTGGCTAGCTGACTAACTGCCTGACGTTTTTTCGAGGCCCTTTTCGAATCGTCGGGGCATAACTAATGGCCGTCCTCCCGCATGCATATCAATTAGTCGCGAAAATAACTGCAGGTCCAGAACGATTTGCTATCGAAATACCCTATCATAATTTGAGCACCGAATTTATATAGTTTTTTGTAGGCATAATTGAGAGAGAGAGCTTCTTATTGCTTTCTAAAATATTCTATTTAATATATAACAGTTCGTGCTCCTCTCCCTTGGGTAAGCTTTTTTCAAAATCCCCACAAGGATAACTCTGTTTAATAAAACCATTTTTCACTACGCCCATTTGTAGGGTATTAAAAACTTTTGATTGACACTAATTGGTTGGCCGGCGACAGTCAAGTTGGCTCAGGTGTGTGTAGATGCCCTACATAAGCCATTTCCTACTTAAAATTAAATGGAACTCAATTTCCCCTTGCCTCTGCCTCAGAGCCTAAACAAATACGGATGGAAATAGGCGGAGTCACTGGGCGTGAGGAAAGGCAGGTGGAAATGGGTATGGAAATAGGTGTGGGGATACGGATAGAGAACTTGGAGCAAATGTTGAAACACATCCAAAGCTTGTTAGGCTAAGCCCAAAAAGTTCAAGAGAAACTTTCCTACGGATTGAGTTTTTAAGATTTGACTGCAATTACGGTTAAAATCACAGCCAAGTGATTAGCATTTGGAGAGTGTGTGCTACTATGTTTTAATTAGAAGCTAGACTCGAGTGAATTAGTTAAGTTTTATAGAAAAACAGAGGTTACTTAGTGCTCTAATATAGTTTTAAATTTAATTGTTGAGTACTTAAATTCCCATTAAATAAGGCTCTCATATAAACATTTAGTTTATATAATATATCAAGTTTTCAGGGTTTTTTAATGCTGTAATATATTTTGAAAATTAATTAATTAGAAGCTTTTTGCTGAACTCTAAACTCCCATTAAATAACTAATTTATATAGAAAACAAGAGGTTTAATACATTTTAATTATAATTATAAATGTTTATGAAATTTATATAAAAAATTATTATTAAAGTCCAAAGAATATTTCAAGAATATTTACAAGTTAAATCATATATAAAACCACAGTTTGGAAACCTAATTCTTCAATCAACCGATTTTTTTAAAAATTCTCCACAATTTTTGCCCCATCAGTTCCTAGAAATCTGTAGAGATTTATTTCTTTATAGTTTTATTCTTTTTTTCCCAGTGCCCGATTAATTCTTTCCCCTTTTGCTTTTACTGAGCCAAAGGCTTAACGTTAAATGCTCTCTCAGTGGCCATTGAACAGCCGAGGGGGTAACTGAGAGGGGTTCAAACTGACCGGAGAATGGAAATTTCTGCAGGGGGGGAGGGGTCTCCGGGAGACGAGGCAGTGTAACATCATTGCAGTGGCGGAGCCGGGACCCACAGTCATAAATTTGTCTGCGCCATTTGCCTTCGGTGCCTCGAAAATTAATTCATTATCGATTTTCGTTTCATTTCATTTGGTCTGGCTTCGTTTTTTTTTCGGAATTTTTTTTTTATATATTCCCTGTAATTGGTAGGAAAGTGTACTGTATTTCATTTTTAAACTATAGAAATAAGTGTCCTCAAATAAATAGTTTCCCTAAGTCTTGCAGGAAGTTAGTTTTTTAAAAACAAAAATAAATAAATTAGTAAAAACTTAAAGCTACTTTTTAATGGTAAAATAATTAAATATATACATCAGTTTTTCTACCTTAATTTTATGAACATTTAAACATTAAAAAAAACAATTTTTATTTGCAACCAAGAGATACGTCTACAGGTACAGGGTACTTTATGGCTGTAAATCTCTCGTTTATTATTTTACAAGCCCGATTCGGGCCCGGCTTAAATGCGGCCATTAAAACCAGGCTAAAGGCCCAGAGGCACTGCCATGGTAATGCCAATGATGATGACGACGATGACGATGGCAATGGCAATGCCTTCGAGTAGCATTATGAATGGATCATTTACAAAGTCAACACAATTAAAATACATGCCTGTTCACCGACCGCAGTTGAAACCGAAAACTGGGAAGGAAGAAGGAAAACGCCGGGTTTCGGAAAACCGGAAAACGACGGAAGATGCCAATGGGAAATGCGAGCGAACACAAAAACCCTTTTCAACTGCGCTGACACGGCCAGACGTCCGGAGTCAGGCAGGTAAGCGTTCGGGTAACCAGTGGGGCCCCCAGAGGGGAGCGGCAGGACAAGGACATGGAGCAGGACATGGACAAGGACATGGAGCATGGAGCATGGAGCAGGACGAATGCGAATGCGAATATGAAACGTGAAATATTAATAGGGCAAACGCTATGGAGCAAAACAAATGCGCCAACGTCGATTGATGTCCTTGCTTGTGGTCATTACCATATTTCAAAGGACAGCCCCAGAGGCGGAAAGCAAAGAGAACTCTAATGCACGGTGAGCTCAATATTTTACACTTTCAGAAAGGAATAAAATCAATTTGGAGTAATTATATTCTTACAATTGAAAGGGAATTAAGGGGCCTTTTTTAATTTAATAAAGAATTTTATTTTTAAGTTTGAAATTATTTTTAAAAATATTCTTACAATTTAAAGGGGTTTAAGGGGCAATAAGGATTTTATTTTCAAGTTTAAAACTATTATTTTTTTTTTAATTCTTACTATTACAAAGTTATTAAAGAGGATACAAGTGTTTTATTAATTTATAGAAGGATTTCATTTTCAAGTTAAAAAATATGTTTTTAAATATTCTAACAATTAAAGGGGGTTGAAGAGGCTATTAAAAAGCTTATTTATTTAATGAAGAATTTATTTCAAAGTTTGAAATTATTTTAAAAATATTCTTACAATTAAAAGGGACTTTTAAAGCTATTAAAGAGGATATAAGTTTTATTAATTTAGTTAAGGATTTCATTTTTAAGCTTAACATTATTATTAAAAATAAAAATTAAAAGAAGATTAGGAGGCTATTCAAGAGAAAAAAAAATTGTTTTTTTATTTATTTATTTAAATTAATTTAAAATCTTATAACTCGAAGAATTTATAGTGCAGATCACAAAGAAAAGGAAAGAAAACCCTGCTAAAACTTTTCAAAATGTTTCTAAGAGTGAACTTGGAAATTTTCTTTATAATAATTAAATAATAATAAATACATCAAAGTTAATTTCAAATCATTTTCATGATTTTCTTGACCTTTGACCCACAACTTGCTGTATCCAAAGGCCACAATTGGTGTTATTATTATTTATATCTGCAAATACATCACACTGTGCATTAAGCGTCGCCCTATCTATCCTTCACTTCCCTGTCTCTGCTGGCCAAGCTGCTAATGCTAACCTTTTATTTAATTTGATGTGGCCAAAGTTCAAAGGTGAACCCCTCGAGTGTGTGGGTGTGTGGCAGAGTGTGTGTGGAAACAGGTTGGCAATCGGGGATTAACATTTATGTAAATGGACTTTGTGCGTTTCGGAATCGGTCTCGCGGTTAGTTTGCCACCTTTTACAGGGGCACAGGCTGACCTTACCCACCCCCCTTTCACTTAACCCCTTCGGATCGAGGGAAATGTGGTGGGTTCTTTGGAAGGAAATTTGTTTAAATTTGCTTTGTGGCCGGCCTTTGTCTTTCGTTTCAATAATGCAGGCGGTGGGAGCGACTCTTTGGCTCCATTATGATGGGTCATTATCGAACTGATACTTTGACCTTTGCATTTCCATTTTCATTTTACCTTAGCCAGTGCCCCCTCCCCATCTCGAAACCTTTAAGCTTTATACAGATGTAGGAATAGAGGTATAAAATAAACAAATATATAAATTAAATTTTTCAATTTTTCTTTTTAAACTCACATAATATTTTGACTTATTTTTTCTCCAAAACACTCAATCTCGTCCAGCAATTGCTTTGCCATTCACACAAACAGATCATGACAACTCCATTAAAATAAAACTTGTGGCTTAGGGATTAAAGGATTTGAGATTAGGATGGCTGGCATTTTATGAACCCTTTTGCCTCATTCCCCCTTAACCCACAATAACCAACAATTTTGGAGGACGGCAGCAGCAAATTGAGTTGCGCATTGAACTTCAAGGTTAATTTATTTTAGGGCCTCAACCCGCCCGCCGCCCACTCTTTGTTTATTGTCATTTGATTTTTGAGCTGGAGTTGCGCCTGAAAGTACTTCCCCCTTTGCTTTTCCTTTTCTTTCTTTGCTTTTCTCCAGTCATAAAACACAGCAGGCAAAAGGAGAGAGGAGAGAAGAGGCAGTTGGGGCAAAGACAAAAGGACTAAATGTTGCCAGATTATCACTTCATTGGGCCAGCGTTGTGGGGAAAACGGTTGGGCAGAAAATTATATGAGTCAAGTGAGTTAAAGCTTAGGCCTTGGACTCAAACTTTGCTTTAAGAATTTAACAGAAATTTTATAGAAACCCCAAGAAGTCTACATTTATTAATTTTTTCAGGGGCAACTCTTCACGCGCTTCTCAAGTCACCTTCCTTGGCGCCTTCCTCTGCTTTTCTCAATACTTTGACTGACTTATACTCCTGCCAAGTTTTCTTCATGACTTTTTGAAACTCCCTGGCGAGGTGGTAGAAATTACACTTGGAATCTCTGCTTTCCACCGTACAATTTCGGTGAAGCTGTTATTTTATGGCTCAACTGTTTGCCACCACCTGTGTGACGACGCCTCCACCTGTCGCCGAGTGCAACAGCCAAAAAAAAAAAAGAACACAAAAAATGTACACTTGGTGGGCGGCGGCTGGCACGCCCCTTCGCTGAGCGGTAGGTGGCGGCTTAACCAGTATGAAAAGCCAGGACATGAAATTTAAACAAGCTGCTGCAACAATCGTTGGCGTCCCTCCTGCGACCACTCAAACCCCCAATTTTCCTGCACTTTTCTTTCGTTTCGTTTCGTTCCGCCGTGGCCTGTGGCCTTTCCGCTTTCCGTTTGGCTTTCCTAGCAAGCCGTTGAATTTTTGAAGAGTGTACGCGCTTTTTATGCAGTTTTTTATTATTTTTTTGTTAGTCTGTTCCTTTTCCATCTTTTTTTTTCGGTAGTTCCGGGGGACGGCACTTGGCACATGCAAAACCACAAATGATGGCAAAGTTGAGCTCGGTGCGTGCGGCTGATGTTGTTGCGATTTTCCTGCTGCTGCTGCTGCTACTGGCCCTGCGGCATCGGCATCAGCACCCCCAATCAGGGACTAGAAGGAGCACCGAGCTCCAAGGATAACAGTGGAGTCAAGAAGTACAGAGAAACAAATGGATGAATGGAATGGATATATTTATAAATAGTTTACATATTGAAATATATATAAAAATTATATAAATATAAATGTAAAAAATATTGCGAAATCATAGGCTTTCAAGGCGATGAAACGATGCACAAATGGAACCCTTCTAGGAGCCAATATCTGGCTCAAAGGAGCAAAAAATTGTACAAGGAGAGTCGTCGAAATAGTCTATATATGTTTACGACTAAAGAACTATATTTGTGATTTGAATTTTTCAGGTTTCCAACAAGGCAGGTTTTACTTTATCCTTATATGTATATTCATCAGACATTTCTCATATATTCCTTGTTTATTTCCCATATATTTCTCATATATTGCTCAAATATTCCTTATTTATTCCTTATATATTCTTCATATATTCCTCATATATTCATCATATATTGCTCAAATATTCCTTATTTATTTCTTATATATTCCACATATATTTCCCCGTATATTTCTCATATATTCCTCATATATTCATCATATATTCTTCATATATATATTTCCCGTATATTCCTCATATATTCCCTGTATATTCCCTGTATATTCTTCATATATTCCTCATATATTTTCCCTGCATTTTTCCTCAAATGTTCCCCATAAATCCCAGCAATCGAAGGCTGGCGTAGACAGCATTTTATATATTTTAAGATTTTCTATGACTCCCTAAAACCTTGATAAGTACAAAAAACTTTTACAATTTCATATTTTAAAATTAGACATATTTTGGCTACGTGTATGATGGATAAGAGTGCCCTGGCACTCGCTCTGACTGTCGCACTTTCAGTAATGCGACACTTTGGGCCATGGCATCTGGCAGCTGAAGCGGCAACAACAACAACAGCCACCGGAACCGTCACAACAACAGGGCCACCGTTTTAGCCAAGAAGCTAAATACACGCTTTAAGCATATGCGAAAAGGGAGACAGCGAGCTGCTAGGGAAATACATGTCTGAGTCAGTTGATCGATCGATAAATCAAAAAGCAAAGAAACTAAGGCACTGGGAAAATAATAATATATTTAGGCTTTAAATTTCTGTAAATTTTCAATAAAAATCAATTTTTAAGTTGAGATAAATTTAGGAAATATTTATATGTATTATTTCGGAATATTATTTAAGATTTCAATAACATTTTGATACGACAAAATATTTTAAATAAAAAGCTTGCTAATTCCTATTAATTCTTAAGGCTTTAACAAAATATTGAAGATATTAATTGATTGAATATCCAAAAATGTTATTAAAAACTAAATGAATTAAACCCGAATCTTATTAAAAATAAGTATTATCATTATAAACGAAAACTAAATCCCAAATTAGTGGCCCTAAAGGCCGGGCTGCTCTGTTCAAAGCGCGTGTGGCAATTCCTTTAAGTGCTTCAGGACCTCCATCTCCTGACCCCTTTTCAAAAGCGGTGTCAATGGGTAAGCAAGAAGGGAGAGCGAGAGAAAAAGTGATAGGGAGACAGAGTGGGGGAGACAGAGTGGGCGAGAATGAAGTCCAAACAATTTATATTAATCATACGCAATGTGGTGCCAAATTGTTCCGGGCATTGCCAGCACTTAAGGATGCCCCTCCGCCATTACTGCGTCCTGCCAGGATCTAGGATCTAGGAAGGGGCTCTACGGTGCTGCAGTGCAGCAACAACAAAGACAACGACGACGACGACGACGACGACGACGACATTTGGAGCAATTTCGCAGACAAAGTCAAAGCTCTTAACGCATGCAGCCGCAGGACGAAAGGAGGATGCGCAGGACGAGAGCGATAAAAGCGCCGGCTAAAACGGATGCTGTATTATCCCTAACGAGCAGCATATAAAAATAAATTCCCACCCAAAATGCAGAAGTAGGCGTGGCCAATTGGCCTATAATTTGCACAAGGCACAAATGCACTCAACAAAATAATATGTACTTAAATTACTAAAATTAATGATTATTTGGGACAACCTTTTTTTATAAATTTGTTGAATTTTCTACAGAAGTTTTTTAAGTAAAATATAATTTAGAAATATTATTTTATTAATAAATTTTATTTTGTATGTTTAATTCTTAAATTTATAACTAAGCCAAGCTAAAATATTTATAAAAAATATGTCTTAATTTCCTGGCACATTTTTAGGAATTTCCCAAGTTTTTTGCAGTGCTTCAAGCTTGCCTCAAAATGCATTGCACGCTAATTAGGCTGAGTGAGTAAGGACAATTGTCCGACGACAAGTGAACTGAGTTACATACATATTCGCAGGACGACGATTATTAATTGGGCTACTCTCGGCAGACAAGGGAGCACTTGGCACTTGCCACTTGGCACTCGATTACCGTATTCTACGTGAGTGGTAATGCTTTTCTCAGGACTCTCATCATGAACTCGAAACACACACATAACATATTCCGTGTGCTGTGTAATTCTGGCTAAAGTTTCGGCCAATTAAACCAAGCCACTAAAAGCAACGGCATGCAGGCCCGCAGAAAAGCGAAAAGTGACTAATTTTAATGTGTAATAAACTAATGTATTCAATTGAATATTTTCCAAACAGACTGCCCGCAGAGCTGCTCCTAAACAATTATTATTATTAGAGATTAGTATTAGTTGGTTTGTTGGTAAATAAAATCCATAATATTTTATTTGGCCAACTAAAAGCTGTTAATACATACAGAGTTGGGCTTATAAAAGGCTTATAAAAAAAAGTTGCCTTATTAAAGAAGTTTTTAATGCGGGCAGATAAAAACTGCAGAAGCCAAAAGACAGAACTTTTTACTATGTAAATGTAAGCAAACACTAAAAAGTAGTCATTAAATAAATTGTAGAAAAGCAGCAACTGTTAAAAAAAGAACGAATAAGTAATTAGGTAAGTAATAAAGTAAGTAAAAGTAATAAAGATTAAGATAGCTTCTTAATTTTAAAAAATGTACTAATGAAAGCCAGGCTTTATAAGACCAATGATATAATTTATAATTATAAAATAATATAATATTATTACTATATTTTGCACTTACAACATTAGACCATAATCTATCATCTTCAAATTAAGCATAAAGATTTAATAATAACTTTATAATAAATTTAGATTTATCAAATTTATTTTAAAATTATTTTGAAATGTACTAATATAAGCCAATAATTATTTTCTCCCCTTAAATCTTTCCCCTGAAACAATAATCCATAATCTATAAACTTCAAATTAACCCCAAAGATTCAATAACCAATTACTTAGCTCTGTGCTCAATTAATCCCAAGATGATTAATTCACAAAATGCATATATTTGAGACAGAATTTTGCCTTTACTTTAGCACAAAAGGCAATCAAATATATATATGTAAATACCATATATATATAGTCGCTGAGATCCGATTGGGTTCCCGTTGTTTAATATGATTAAGGCTCTAATTGCTTCAATCAAAGTGTCTTCAGAGTTAATTAAACGCTCGGCTTGGAGAGCCTTTCAAAACAAATCCCAATAATCGTTGAAATAATTACCTATAGCCGACTCCCCCCCCCCCACACACACACACACGTGGCACTGAGAGATTGAGATTGACTGACTGACAAAAGTTTTACGTGCCAAAAGGCGGAAAGAGGCCGCCGGGCGTTGATTATTTAAGTACTTAAACGTGTTTCCGTTAATGAGCTACGAAATAATTCATAAAATACCAAAAGTCTGAGCGGAGCTTTTCCCTTACGATTTTCCTCTTCTCCGGAATGATAACCCACACGAAAAATATGTATTTTTCTGTGCGCAAAAATGTATTTACTTAGTCGAAGCTCTCAGACTCCCCTTAGTCTCTCTCTCTGTGTGTGTGGGAGATGAATGAGGGAATCACACAATGAAAAATGTTTTTATTTACTTTTGATTATCTGCTTATGGACAGTACAACAACGGAGGCATTTCGGTGGCGAAAAAGAAAAACAGTTGGAAAAGCAGAGGGGAAAAACCCAGGCAGAAAACCAGGCAGAAGATCAGAAAAAGCTGAGAGATTAACAGAAATGCAAAAGTTTCTATAAACGTAAGAAATATTTAATTAGGTTTTAAAGACAGGTAATCTAGCCTTAATAATAGTTTATGCTCTGAAATATAATAAAATAATTTTAAAAATATAAAAAGTGCTCTTTAGCTTAAATTTTAAAAAAGGTGCTATTTAGAATCACCTATAAATGTCTACTGACTAGGGCCACATTTCCCATGGGGAAAATCGGTGACAATGGCTCTTTTGGAAAATGGAAAATGGAGATGGCGGTGGCAACATGCGACCAGGAAGGCGACAACAAACAAACACTGGCTAACAAACAAATAAGCAAACAAGTAAACAAGCGGCAAACAAACGGCTTATGGCCAGGCTTAAATATGAACCATATGGCCATAGTGATGCTGGAGAGCGAGGGTTGCCTCGGCAGTTTGACAGGGATTTAACCTTCTTTCCTTTTTTCGGCTATTGCGGCTTCAAAATCAAAGAAATCTTGAATAAAAAAACTATGAAAAACTGAAGAATCTAACGAATTATGAGGGCTCTTTTCTGAGAAGAGAGCTAATTTTGCCCCTCTTTGTGATCCTTAACAAAGCTCAGTTTCTTGACAACTTATTTTCTTTTCTGCAATTATTTCTTTATTTCTTTCTTTATTGGTTTCTCTTATCTCTTAGTTAATTGTAATATTTTTTCTGAAGATTTTCTCCTTCAAAACAAAATACCCAAGGATACTTTAAACAAAGCCATGCCTGTAAACTCACACTCCTCCTTCTGCCGGGCTATAATTTATGGCCAAGACCACGAGAAAATGAACGTGTAGGTGTTACCTTTGCCTTTTGGCCATTTAAAGTGTTACCGGGATGATGATGGAATGATGGAGTAACTGCTCAGCTGCAACAAGTTTCCCCTTCCAAAAAAAAGGAAGAGTATCACACACAATTCGAATCTGTCACACTGGCAATTATTGTCCTATTATCCACTTTTGGACAACACTTAGATGTGTTTGTCCAAGTGTTTTCCCAATTTAATTGCTTTGTGATTTGGCCGACGTCCGATGGCTAAGCATATTGACAGGCAAAAATTTATAGCCCACGTTGCGTATGAGTAATGCCATTGCTTGGCAGGTTTTGGAGTGTTCGTGTGTGTGTGGTGTGTGTGGTGTGGGTGCTGGCACACATTTTGTGATTTCAACAAAATTACATTTTGCAGTTACAAGTGGTATAAATACATTTTACGTTTCGAAATGTTTGTCAGTGCGGTCGGTTGACTTTTTTTGTGTTTAACTTTTGTGGAGCTGGTTAAGTCCCCTGCCAGTCACCAGAAATACCAAAAAAAAATTAACATTTTAAAATTAAAACAATGAAAAGGAAATTTAATTCAAGTTTTATTTTTTTTTAATAATATAATAATAATATTTAGTACAAAATCATAAAGAAATACAATTTTACAAGTGGAGTTACAAATGCTTCTTGCTTTTTAATTTTTTATTTTAAATACAAGCAGGAATTTAACAATTTAAAATTAA